>MU223338.1:242219-261912 GCA_018584345.1 Thuja plicata | reverse complement strand
AGGAAGTAAAAACTGCAGTGGGGATTGTTACCCACAAGACTTCACTATCTGCAGATAAGAAGGGGCTGATTAAGGCTTACAATTGGTCACTTCTGATGACCTACCCTGTTAGGAGTATTACAGTGGATACCTATTAAGATCTACTTCATTTGAAGCTTTAGCAACACTGTTAAGTGTGCACTCTATTAAGAGATTTGTAAAGAACGGTTAAGTCCACCTTCTACAAAGGATTTTAGATGTGATGCACTTGTTAGAATGCAACTACATAAGTCTTTGATCTGATGATGTATGCAATCTTTAATTGCTAATAACATATCCTATTAATACTCATACATATAAGTAATCATCCTTCCATGATTGAATAATACCTTTATCTGCTCATCGGTAGCCTCTGTGTGTTCTTGACAACTGATGTGATCTATTTCTAAACTTTACATGAACTCTACCTTCTTCTCCTTAGATTCTCTTCATAGTTATCAACAACAATGAATTCATAACTCACAATTGATTTGAACATCTATTTATACTACATTTTGGCTCAATTCTTGATTCATCCTATGCAAGTTAAATCTAGATCCAAGGTTTACAACTTGACCTTGATCTTTAGTTAGATATGTTTTAGATCCGTTAGGATGCTTTAAAACATTTACATAAAGCTTGCTTGACCCTCAAGTTATGATTTAAAACAAATTAAAACTCTATAAATAGAATTACATTTCTTTATCCATCGTGTAAAACTCTGATCCACAATTTGTAGGTTCTCTAACTGACTGTTGGTTCTGATGGTCAGTTTTCTTGGTCGTCAGTGTTCCTTTCTTGAACTGGTCGTTGGGTATGCCTTTTCTGTTCTGTTAGTTTTATTCTCAAAACTATGTCATTGGTAATGTTCTCAATGTTATGTTATTGAACCATCGGTGATGTCCTATTCACTTCATTGGTGCAACACTTGTTAGTGTTCGTCGGTCAATTCCATACTTAGCATTTTCTCATGAACTTTGTGTTCTTTAAGGTATGCTTGTTGTTCATCGGTAATGCTTGTAGTCCGCCGGTGATCTCTGTCAATGTTTTTCACTAAGTGTACTAATGGAAAAATTAATCTCATCAATTTCATAACTACAAACATATTACAATAGGTGCTTGGCCTTTACACAATAAAATATTATATGCTGATCCAAAATATGAAGTCGACTTCATACTCTATTTTCTAAAATGCAAGTGATGTTGAACTCACTGTAACTTTTCCATACTATCATTTCATACCATGCATGTATATAATTAGCATATTCATATATCATAAAGCTTAAATATAAAGGTGCATGTTTTGACTCGATTGCACGTATGTGCGCTGGTGCTCTGATGAACTACATATCTCTCCCTTGTTTTGTTTTCTATACTTAGTCAATTTTCACTTCAAAGTTTGCTGTCAAAACTTCATATGAATTTATTTCCATAATGAAAACACAAAATAATTCATATTCTCCCTAAGAGTCAACTTGCCAACAATCTCCCCCTTTGTCATTAATGGAAACAAAGGAATGTGGCCAAGTTACTCAAAATTGACTAACACCGAAAACTATATATCATCCTCCTTTACATATACTATATCATACTTCTTTATATATATACACTACTCCCCCTTTTATATTAATGAAAAACGTGCCAAAAATGAGGTCCTTGAGTACTTACTCTGAGTACACATCTGGGTAAGTGATTTGAAGATTCTTGATTTCTTGTTGCCAGAATGCCTTCATTGCATCTACAGTCTGAAGATGGGCACAAAGAGCATATGTGAACTTCTCCATTTTTATCAAATCCATGCAGGGACCTTGATCATAAGTGACAATAATGGCATCTATCTATTTGATGTTCTCATTCAAAACATCTAAGGAAGGTGCAAGTGCATTTCTCAGTTGGTTCTGCCTTGTCCTTATCTTGCTAATCTCCAACTTGTCTTTTTCAATTTTATCTATCTATCCTTGATAGATATTGTTATAGATGTTCATGTCTTGCGAGGATGTTTCAACTAATTTTCTTACACTTTAAACCAAGATATCAGCTTCCTTAATCTGCTTGGTGTGTTCTAAGGTGAATTTTTCTTTGTCCATGCAATGAGTTATCACATTTCTTCCTTTAGCTACCAAATCTTTCAAGATTTCTTAACCAATCTTCAAGGAATTAAGATCTAGAGAAAAATTATTTATCAATTCATTCAATATTTCCTTCTTGTATTCATCTTCTGCAATTTTAGTGGCAGAGTCTACTAGACTTGTGAAGTGTGATTTGAATCTTGTTAAGATGTTATCAACATCATCAACTGACTGAATTTTGGCCATTTTCTTATCTGCTAGAACTAAGTCATTTAAAATGTTTACTGTCTCTAGAAAGAGAGTGTTTCTCATGACTTGTTTCTCTTTGGCTTTCTATATGGATAGCACACCGATCTTAATCAGATCTTCTTCATGCCAAGCATCTAGATTTGCTGAATCAGGGGTCAAACTTGACAACAATGATACCAAAGGTTTAATGGGTGGAGTAAGTATAGTATTTTGACTGACATCCACACATTCACTTTTCATAGGTATCTCCATAATACATGGTTCATTAGATTGATTTTCTTCCTAATTATTCAAATTTATTGAATCTTTAAGAGGAGCTTCATCTTGTTGTAAGGAAGTATTATTAGTGCATACCTTCTCTGTTTCTTCAGCACTGACAAATGCTTTTTCAAATTTGTTCAAGTCATTATCTGAAGCTATCATAAAAATATTAAGATCATTGATCACAATGGTTTCATCTGAATCTTTGGTTGTGTCAAAAGGTGATGTAACTTTAGGTGCTAAATCCTGAGGACCTATCATGGGCGCATTAGGAATCTCAAATTCTTTACTCTGTTTAGGAAGGACTGGAGTCACTTTTTCTATAGGCATCATTGATGGATACATATGTCTATCCAAAAATAATCACTCAAATGCTTTCTGATTCTCTTCACCAACCAGTTCATACTGTTTGTTCATGATATGAAGTGTTCTTGTTTTGGTTCTAAGATGAGGTTTTAAAAAATCCAGCAGTATAGCTTTCTCATCATGTGATCAAACAAGGAGAAGACTATCTAATGTTTCTTCTCTAATCCTAGAGTCTTCATCAATGGCTTGCCTTTTCAATAGGTCTAGTATGTTCCGTACTTGTTCTGGTATGACTGTCTTGATTTCCAATACTGACTTTTTAAACTTGATCATATGAGAGATAATCATAGAATGAATTTCTAATTTATCTATCTCTTAGTATTTGTCATATACCATTACAAGTGAATATAGTCTACCTTCATTCACAATTATGTTCTTTAAGATTGTTAGACTAGGTCTTAATCCTACCTCAGGAGGGGCTTGAGTGTTCTTTACCATTCTCCTTGTTGTCCTTTAGGATGGGTAACTTGTGGGAACTTGCTTCCTTCTTCTGGTCATCTTGCTTGGTACTAATGGTGGAGAGGAATCCAAGTCAATAGTAGTTGATGGTGCAGATGTACCTTCATTAGATTTCTTCTTCTTCTTCTTGGTAATGTCATCAAATTATTCTATTTTCACTTCTACAAGAGTTTTCTCAAGTTCATTTGCAATCTTAGCTTCCCTATCCTTATCTAGGTCTTCTTGTGTGACCCCATGAACTTTTAGGACATTGGATGTAATCCTTGATGCCTTTCTTTTATTGTCTGCACTGTATAAGACAAAATCAACTAAATTTGTCTTTTCTATGTAAGTACCTCATCTAGGTTCATTAGGATCCTTGGGCACAGATAGAAGGACTTGTGCATATACTTCCAACACATTTTCTTCAACTTCATAACCAAGTGGGTGAATCCATTTTGTTCTTGGCTTGACTGCTTCCATGCATGTGCAGTCAATTTTTTCCATGAAACATATGGTGTCTTTGTACTTATCAACTATACTCTCTCATATTCTGAACCTTTTCTGCATCTTGATCCTAAATTTTTTGATCTCCATGTCCATAGAATCCTTCACACTGCTCTCTGATGTATCCTTTAGTGAAATTTGAGACACAATGGGTTTTCTCCTCTCTAGGTAAAGATTAGAAACTTTACCAACAATGTGAAAGTAAAGATAGGAAATCAAAGAGCCAAATCTAAATATCTTTCTCTTTTCATGCTTGATAGCTCTTATTTTGTCAATCAGTTGTGCACGCAATAGCTTACAGAGATTATACTGAGTGTTTATCTTTTACCATCCTTATTGCTGCTAGAACAGTAGCTGTGGACACACTATTCAACCTACTTATGTGCTAAAAGTTGTAACCAAGTATCATTCTGAGAAGTTTGATGTCTTCTTCCACAATGGGATCAATAGTCATCCTATGCCTATCACTCTTGGATAAAAATGCTTGCTCAACCTGATTTTTAACATCTTTACCAGTGGGAAGAACTGGTCCATCCTTAGGGAGTCTAGTCATATTATGAATTAGGTCAACAGTAATGCAGATAGAAACTTCACCAATCCAATATAGATCATCATGTATCCTACTCAATATAATTTGGACCCATTCTAGTTCATAGAACTCATGCGCGTTTGAATACTCAAAGATAGGGTTATCAGTGAGATGCGCATATTCATCCTTGAATGAATAATCTAGTTTCATCATTGATTCCATAAGAATTGCTATCTTGTTATCCCCAATAGTTTCCTTCTTACAATATATGTACGCACAAATATCTTCTACATGTACAAATCCTAACGAAGTTTTGGAAAATGTCTCTTCTACATCATCTAGTATAGACTTGAATGGATGCTTCTTGAACACGAGTCTCTTCCTTTCAGCAATGTCAAATACTACAGGGGTTGCCATACTTACTTGTTGATTGATTAAATAGGGTTTCACTATAATTCTGAAATCATGCATCTGCTAGGGTTCTGTTTCAACTTCAATCTGTTCACCAACCAACTAAATTGTTAACCTTTAATGCTTGTTACCGTACGTGATTTCCACTGAGAGTTTCAAAAAAATTTCTTATCGAAGTATAATTGATGTGTGCATGCATACTTCCTTAGTTTGTGATCATAGACATGAATCCATAGGTGCATACTCAGAGGTGAGTATACCAACCGCGTAGGGGTACAAAGCTACAATAGCTCCCCCTAAGACCATGAGGGTCAACTAACCAGAAGTAGAAGATGCACCCACTATGGATGCATCTACTACCTTGTTCTCATCATTATCTTTCTTTACTTCAACCCATATTTTATGTGAATCTTCTATAGCTTACAGTACAAAATTGACTTCACCAGATTCTTCAAATAATGATTCTTTAGGCTTCTCTTGTTTTTGAGTTCTGGATCTACAGAACCTTGAGATGTGTCCAGATTTTCCACATGAGTGACAAATGATTGGAGGTCTATTGACATTGTTTATCATGCTGCACTACTTGGCTATGTGACCATTATAATTACACATGTAATTTTCTGATAGTTTCTCTGAGGTTGATTTCTCTCATTATGTTGATTCAGATTTCTTTGATTCTATTGTGATTGATTTCTTAGACTTGTTATGTAATGAATAGCCCTATGACAAAATTTATTACAGGAATAACAATAGCCATTGAAAGGTCTTACCTCTTTACAATCTCTTTCCAAATGTCCATTCTTGTTACAGGCATAACAAGTTCTGTTAACTTGCTTGAGTTCATCTTTAGGTGGTTATGTTTTAGCCTTTGTAAGATTCTTAGTTTTCCTTACTTCTGTAGATATCTCTTGTGCTTTCTTTCTTTCTTGCATTGAATTGATTTGAATTTGAGCTACAATATATCCAACTCTAGTAGTATCACCTTTTAGCTTATTGCATAGAGTTGTGATTGAATTAGGTCAGAACTTGTGTGTAATTTCTAAAATTTCTCTTTTGCTTCTATTAATTCAGATTCAATCTTTTTCTTGATGTTTTCCAACTCTAAGATCTTCATATTTGCTTTCATTAGTTCATCATCTAATTGTTTGTTTTCTTTGTTCTTTTCTTCAATAGTTGTTAGGCTATCTCTAAGTTGTTCATTTAGATATTCAATCTTATCTTTCAGAGACATGTTCTCTTCATTCAAATTTTTGACCATTTTTCCCAAATCATATTTAGAGAAATCTTTCATATCTTTCCTTGATTTTTTGATATGAATTTGGGAGCCATCAACTTTTGGTTCTAGTTATTCATTTTCTTTTTCAGATCTATCAAAATATTCAAGGGCTGCTTCAAGATTATTTTTCGGATGTTTTTCTTCTGCTGAATCCATGATCTCCTCAAGTGGTTAAACTTTCTTTCAGAGGACCAAAGCTCTGATACCTATTGTTGGAAACACTGAGAGGGGGGTGAATCAGTGTTTAAAAAATTATTCTATTTCATAAAATTTGAACATAAATCAAATGGATAACATATGAAGAATAACATAATAACATATAACACCATATATGTTTATGGGGAAACCTTGATCAGAGGAAAACCCTAGTGGGAATTAATACCCACAAATGATTGTACTAGTATAATGAACCTGTTAAGGTTCCTTTGCCCTGTTAGAAGTAGTCTTGACAAAGAAAGTACAATGACTCTGTTAGGAGTCTTTACAAAAACCATGTTAGGGGTGAGGACTCATTGTCCAAGAGCTCACTGCTCAATAAAAGAAGGCTACAACCTCCTAAAGATATATATGCACTATATCTAAAAATTGAACTACTGAAGTGACACAGATGTTTGATTAGTTCCTTTTATGCGTTGATGATTTGATCTCTTAATAGAATTTATCTCATACTAACTAGTTCATACTATTCTTCTTTGTCTCTTCTCTATGTATCCTCAACTCTTGCACACTTATCCAAAATACATATTAAGTATATATATACATACTCAATAGACGTGACCAAAAACACGACCTTAGTCGGCCCAATAACTGTATACACAACACTTTGAAACTAATTGGTTTAAGTTTGTTTACAAGAGTGATAAAGTCATAACTAAAAACATATTACAATAGGCACTTGGCCTTTACACAATAAAATATTATACACTGAGCCAAAATCAAAAGTTGACTTCATACTCTATTTTCTGAACTGCGGGTGATACTGAACTCGCTGTAACTTTTCTGTACTATCATTCCATACCATGCGTGTATAGACTTAGCATATTAATATATCATAAGGCTTAAATATAAAGGCACATGTCTTGACTCAATTGTGCATATGTGCACTAGTGCTCTGATCAACTGCATATCTATGCCTTGTTATGTTTTCTATACTTAGTCAATTTTCACTTCAAAATTTTCTGTCAAAACTTCATATGACTTTGTTGCTATAATGAAAACACAAAATAAGTCATATTTTCCATGAGATTCAACTTCCCAAAAACAGAGGTGCCCAAATTTCCTGCAAAAGGTTCCTCATCTTGTGAGGGGTCAAGGGTCACTCCCACACCAGAGACAAAAATCTGGTGGAGGATCTACTTCATTCTTCTCTGTAGAGGTCTTTGTCACCTTAGGTCTTTCACCCATTCCCAATTATGTGGGCGATGTTGTTTTAGGAGGTGAGGGCTTGCTAGAATTAGAGCTGATTAGAATCCTCTCTAATGCCTTCTGAGTTTCCTCAATTACTTTGTCATACTTCCTTCCCATTATCTTCAATAGTCTAATCTTTGTTCTTAACAAAGGTTCCAGTTCTTTGAATATTATATCCCTCTCTTATACTGATAACACAGACATCATGTTATAAATTTCCTTACTTCTGATCTAATCATCCTCATTTTTTTCCAAGTGTTTTCTACTCTCCAATTTTTCATATAGATCTTTGGGTACACTTCCTTCAATTTCTAGAAGGCTCTTTCTGAAGGTAAGAAAATGCTCTATCACAATATCTTCAATCTTTAGCTTGTTTGATTCCTCATATCTGTTATAGTATTTATCAATTGAAACCAATTTACCTTGTTCAATTTCTCTTTTCTCTAGCATCTTCATGTCAGGTTTCCAAATATGTTTTTATATTTTACTTCTCTCCTCCTGATGTGCTTTTCTCTTTAGGCTTGCTTGATCTTGTAACTCTAGTAGTGAAAACCTTTGCTTGTTCTATTTTCTATTGTGGAGGAGGTGGAATATCTACCATAACTACCTTAGGAATGATAGGGGCATAAGTACTTCCACTTGCTACTCCAAGAGATCTATCTTCCATCTTTATTTTGACTTCTTTCAAGTCCTCTTCTATCAGTCCAGCTTGTATACCGCAATCATGAATAAGGTTAGCAATTTTCCTTTTCCTTGGTTCTCTAGACTATTCCTCTTTCACCTTTGCTAACTTTTCTTCATAGGTTCCCCATCTTTCTTCTGTTGTGTCAACTTCTGATGCAAGAACATGTTCTACTTGCATGGTAAGTATTTCAGAAATCACTTCATAACCCATGGGGTAGCACCACTTCTTCCTAGGTGTAACTGCTTTAAAAGATACAAAATAAGTTTCAACCATGAAATAGATTGTACATCCTTGTACTTTTCCACAATGTCCTCATGTAACCTGTATCTTGTCTTCATCTATTTCTATAGAATTTTGATCATGGAAAATAATTCCCCATCTACCCAAGTAGTATTATTTCTTTTGTAGCTCTATGAAATCAGTATGCCAGTGGGTACTCTTGACTTCCAACCACTAGGATGTAAACCAGGAAACTTGTGCTCAATGTGAATGAACATATGCATCAATAACGAACCAAAATAAAAAAAATTTACTTTTATCCTTCTTCACTAGCTTCATATTCTCCAAAGATTGCTGAGCCAGAAATTTGCATAGGTTATATTTTATATTTTCCTTTACCATTCTCCATGCCATTATGATTACTATAGCAAATATAGAGTTGGGTGTGCTACTATAGTACAATTTGTATCTGAGTATCATGGCAATTAATCTCACATCTTGCTGAAATATGTCACTTATTGTCATTTCCCTCCTATCCCATTTAGAATGTGTTGGGGTTTTGACTTCTTTCTTCACATGCTTCTCTACAATAGATATAACTCCAATGTTGTCTAATCCAGTGATCTCATGAATTAGGTCACTGCAAATATTCACATGTTGGTCACTAATCCATATGAACTGATCATGAACCCTGCTCATCAATATCTTGAACCATTTGTTTTCATCGAACTCGCATAAATCCATAATCTTCATTATGCTCAATTGACTAATGTGTTTGAATTCTTCCTTCATGATTCCTTTCTCAGTCATATCTTCCATTTTAGTGAATATTTCATTGTCTCCCAATGTATCATACTTACAATGTATGTAAGCCATAATGTCTTCTACGTGTAATACGCCATGTGGGGTTTGTGAAAATGCTCCTTCTGGATCCTCTTCACAAGACTTATACATATGTTTCTTGAATTTTTGTCTAGGACGATCAACAACATAAAAAATGGCAGGTTTATCCATAGCTTAAATGATGTAAAAATACCTTTCTCTGCAGAAATCTGAGTGTAATGCTCCAATCGATCATGCACGAAAAATTTAGAATAGTTTGAATGCTTTCAATTTTTTATCTCCTTAGCTCGCTCTTTGTCAAATGGTGAATAGATAGGTTATCAAACGATGCTTTATACAAGTTAGGTTATAACTTTCATTTTCACTTTAAACTATCCAGTCGACTGCTAAATCTCATGAACAAAATATATAAGTTGGCGGATGGTGCACTCTCAGGTATATGATCCATGATGTCGGCTTAGTCCACACATCAGCTCAATTAGTGAATTTTAGGGCATGATATATTCTGATGTCTGTATCCAATGCTCCTCCTAAGGCCATGATCGACCAATTAGGTCAATTTTGTCTTGCTACCTTCAAGAAAATATTCAGTAGCATCTATTGACTCTCCCTGAACTGATGTCTCACTTGTTCCTTTAATCTGCCAAATCTTACCATTGTTTTTCTCTTCTACTTTCTTAAAACAATTTTCAAAATATTTCTTTACATCTGCAACAATCTTTCCAGTATCATTTCCATCTTCTGTGAATTCATAGGAGGTGGTATTCTTTTGTTATCTACTCCATTCTACTTGAAAAACTTTGCTATATGTCCTAGATTATTGCATTTGTAACATATAGGAGGTCTTCTTTCTTGATTAACTTGTAACTTACATTACTTCGCAATGTGCCCAATGTTATTACATTTGTAACATGTATGTTTCATTGTAGGTTCTCTTCCATTGTCTTTTCTATATCCACATTGATTAGGTCTTCTGCATTTAGTTTTCTTGTTCCCATATCCATTATAGTTAAAAAATAACCATAAAAAGTTCTAAAAGGGGAATTACCTCTGCATTTTGTCTTCATGTGTCCAAATATTTTGTAACCAAAGAATCTACCTCTCAAAGGTTTGATCTTCTCTTTAGGTTCTTCAATAGATGGTCTCTCAGCATCAATCTTCTCATCTAATTTCTCTTTCTGATTCTTTGAACATTCAACTTCATTGAAGCCAATACCAGTCATATCACCTTTAGGTTTCTGTTTGTCTAGCTTTTGATCAATCAAGTTACTGCTAGTGTGAAGTTTCTCAATATGTTTTTTTGCTTCAACAAGTTCACATTTCATAATCTGATTATATTTCTCCAATTCCAAGTATTTTTTCTTGTAGTTGTCAGCCTCATCCTTCATTTGATTCAATGCACTATTTAAGGTTTCTTCAATTTCCTTCTTAGCATTCTTCTACATCTATACTTCTTTAGCCATAGATTTATTTTCAAGTTTCAGAGTCTCAATTTCTTCTTTTAGTTGCTTCACTTGATCTGAATTGTCCTCATCTGAATCTTGTTTTATCTGGACCACAAGATCTTCTCTTTAACTTCTGGAAAGCTCAAGCTATTCTTCAAGTTTCTTTATAAATTTCTCAGCTCTACGCATGTTGAATCTCAATTCTCCATTCTTTGCTTTTGCTTTATCAAGGTCTTCGAGTGCAGCATCAAAACTCTCTTGCAAACTGCCCAAATCCATTCTGATCTCCCTCAAGCTATTAAGCTTTCTCTCCAAGGGCCAAAAGCTCTGATACCAATTGTTAGGATTGGATTATACTGAGGGGGGGGGGGGTGAATCAATATAATAGCACTTTAAATTACTTCTTCAACCACTTAAACATTAATCATACATTTTCAGTAAAGTAAAGAACATAAGAAAATTACACAATACTCATAACACCATGATTTGTTTATGAGGAAACCCTGGCCAATGGAAAACCTTGGTGGGGATGATACCCAAAAGCATGTACTAAAGTATAATGTCCCTATAAGGAGACCTAGCCCTATTAGGAGCTGAATATTTCATTGTATGTTTCCTTGTTAGAGGAATAACAACCATGTTAAAGGTTCACAACACCCTGTTAGGGGCTTCTAAACTTACAACTCTTATAGTGTAATTCCGTTACAAAAGGTTCTCAGTCATGAACAAAACAAGCATCACAAAGCTTTGATAGTTCCTTTATAGTTTTGTCATTCTCTGCTCTGCCCTTCACATGTCTTCCCTTTGTGGGTCCTACAATATTCCATGGATTAATCGATCCCCTCATGCATCACCCTTATTTAAATTGGTAGATTAAATACGACCAGGGATAAGGTTAAGAAACCTCCACCTCAGAAAAGGTGTAAAATCCCGGCGAATCCTACATTATTTTAGGGAGAAAAAATAATATTGTTGGCTAAATTTTTTAATTTGAAAGGAACAAATATTAGCTTGTACTCACGATTTTTTTCAATCATATGAAAATTTTATAAAATCCTAGGAAATACTTCATTATTGAAGAAAATCACAATGATAGGAACACATACCTAGAAACCATCATTTCACCCTTATTGTTAAATAGATCCTAATTAATTATGAAACTTGAAGGTTAAATTTTCTCCACTTTTATCAATGTAATTTACCCCTAAATTATTTGACGGGATATAAAGTAATCATTGGATGATCCTAGATCAATGGCATAAATTCTATTTTGGTCCAAACTTTTAAAGGTTACAAAATTCCTCAGAAAGTCAGTGGAATAGAGACACATGTCCATTGTCAAATCTATTTCAGGCCAAAGTTTTAAAGGATAGAAAAGTTCTATAGAAAGATCTGGAATAGAGACACATGTCAAATCTATATACTTAACTTGTGCCCTAACCTTAACTATTGACCACATATTGGCAACTATGGCCATCAATTAAGACACACTTCTGAAAGTGTAGGCGAAAATATCAAATAAAACATTTGGAAAACATAGATTCTATTGGGAAAATCCTTCAAATAGATGAAATAAATTTTAAAATATGATGGCAAATAGAATTACATTTGACAAAAAATTTATAATTTTGGCGAGATCCGGTCACCTGTCTCAATGCATATTATTTGCCAATTTCTAATGTGCCGACGTGATATATTCGCCACTAAAGTTTTTCCCGGGACATGAGGGTTTTGGATACAGTTATTCCTATACACACACTCTATTTTCCTCTCACGCAAAATTCTAGACTCACCTTCACATGGTTTCTAGTACACATAGTTCTCTGATACCATATGATAGAGAAAGAGAACATTAAAGTGAACATTTAATAATTCTATTCATTGATAAGGGAAGCCTTTATACAATGCACCAGGTATCAACAACATAAACTACATATCATTTTGGACAGTTACACCATACATCAAAATAGTTATACAATGACAAGTTACCATACCATGTAATATGATAACATTGAATACAATAACACCATCACATAAAAACGTAAACATAGTGTCATAATGTCATGAAGGAGTTATATTATAGAGAAAGAGAACAAAATAGTGAACATTAAATAATTATAATCATGTATAAGGGAAGCCTTTATACAATGCATTAGTTACCAACTACACAAACTGCATATAATGTGGGATAGTTGCACCATACAATAAAATAGTTATACAGTGACATCTTACCATACAATGTAATATGATTACATTGAATACAATAACTTTATCACATGAAAATATGAACATAGTTTCATAATTTCATGAAGGAGTTATATAATAAACATGAGACCACTTGACACCTATACATCGATCCCTAATGGTGATTGGTCATGCCACCTGACCACGAGGTACCCTCATCCCCTCCTCACAATGCTTGTGGAGATAACCACCATGCCCAAGCACACACATAACTAGTTATGGAAAGGCTTCTAACACACACACACACACACAATGCACCAATAAACATCTCAACACAAGGGATTTGCAACAAAAGATATCAATAACCGATCTCAAGAAAGAGGGTGCAAGAGCATAAAAATACCCAAGACCAAAAAATGCATAAGACATGGAAACCATATAACATAAGTACATAATGGAAACACAATCAAGCTACTAAGATACACACATAATCACAGAGATATCTATAAGAAGTTATCAAGGCACATTACAACATGCTCAACACTATATTTACATCCATAATATATGGTACAATGTTGGTATGACTCACAAAATACACTCCACTAGTCTACAATTAAGAGTGTACATCCAATTGAATCCCCTATGTTTTTTATTGTGTCTGTAGGGAAAGGGCCCTAATCCCATAGAATAGCAAAAATAGAAAATACAACAAGCAACACTTAAATCCCCTATGTTACTCATGTAGCATAATAGGATTATTGCATAGAAATTATTGATACACATAACATCATACATATACTCCTATTAATTTATACATTACAAACCTCATAACCAAGACCATAAATCATTATATACACTTTCTAGAAATAGTTTATGTTATGAGTACCATTGAAACCATATCTTGAACAAACAATATCAAAGAGTCCACAATACATTCTAATCTCATATCAATTATAACATATACTTATATAATACCAAAATATCCATAGTTATAATATAAAGTTTCACATCAACACATTCCAACAAACAAGAAGATAGATTACTTGAATCTAGTTGCATGCAAATCACAAAGTATAGATCATCATAAACCCAAACTTATCAAAATGAGGCTCTCAAGTTTATCTATTACAATAATATCATAAAATTATTAATAGAATTAATGAAAACATAAATGCACATCCTTCTTTTCTCTAAAATCAATTCTTAGTTGAGATTAAATTCTCAAATCAGGGTGTATCTGAGCCAACAAGCCAAAAGTCACCAAAATTTCAAACTCAACCAATAAAACATTTGTACAAAGCCATTGATCCCAAATTTATTCTTAATCCAAATATACAATAACTTCATCCACTAATTAATTCCAACAAATTATGCAAGAAAAAGAAAATCAACAATCCCTAGTTTTCTCATAAATTAATGAAAACATTCAAATCTTCATAAAATTTCTTCAAAATAATTTGCAATAAGATTAAATCCATCAAAGAATTATTCTCTAACTAATTTAAAGCCATTAAATCAAACTCCAATAAATATTTTGGAAGAAAATGAAAGAACATGCCTCAAAAAGCCCAAAACCAATAAATAAGAAGTTGAGAAATCCTTCAATAATCACAACAAAAAATTGAGGAAAGCGGGTAGTTGATGCTAGGATTCAATTGAGAAAATAGACACAAAAAAAAAATCTTCACCCCAATCTTTTCGAGAAGCCAAATTTGAATATCTCATGAGGGTTTCCTCAATAAACTTTAGAAACTAGGCAAAATGTAAGGCATGGAGACTCCCATGATAATGGAGATTTTTCATAATTAAAATGACTCGATTTAAAAACAATAAAATATTAAATTTTAGTTAAGTTTCCATTAGAAAAAGTGGAAAAGGAACCAAACCCAACATCAAAGTAATATCAAGTCTAAAAAAATAGTCTAGAGAAAACTCACTAGTAGTAAACTCAAGAAACTAAGCTAACAAAAGCTAAACTAGGAGAAAAACTAACAAAGAAGAAAAACACGAGGACCATCACCAAAGACCAGCACTAAACACCAAGAACTAGGAGACCAAAAAAAGGCAAAACTCCTCTATAAATAAGAAGCTACTTTTTGAGCTCCTTCAACTTATTGCCGAAGGAGGCACATTTAGGAGGCAAAGAAAAATCGACAACACTAGAGGAAGTGTCCACCCTAGTCTCCATCTGCAAGTTGTCCTCTCTCTTATTTCATTTCCTCTTTATTTCTTACAACTCATCCTAGATGGAATTGATAGAGAGGTTGGTCTTATCCAACATACTCTTTCTATAATTTATAAGCTCAACCAGTTGTTTGTTATGTTCAGATTGGTTATCATTCATGTTAGCCAACACATTGATCATTTCTAAATTTTCCTCTTTGGAGGGGACCTGGTTCTTCAAATCAATAATTTGGTCCTCTATAACATCCCAATTGTTTATCTTATGTCTGAAATCATTAGAAATCTCCCAAAGAATAGCATCCCCTTTCCTGTTAGTCAAATCTGCAACCTTCCTTTTATCTTCCGACGTAGCTTCAAGATTATTGATTTTTCTTCTAGAGATCTAGAGCTGGAGAATGATCCATTTGCTCACAATTTTTTTGTGTATTGAGGTATATATAGAACTCATCTACTTTTCTACCCATGGAGTCCAAATTATATGAACTAGTAGGGGAAGTGGATAAATTAGAGGGGAAATTACTTATGTTCTGGGGATGATAGGGTTGTCGGGATAGTTGAGTTAGGATTTGAATGAAGGGGGGAAATTTGATAGAGAGGAAGAGTTGGCGATGAAATTCTCTGGGGTCCATGTAGATTCAATTGCCCAAGTGCAATCCAACGCCTCAAAAAGGTCAACAACATATTTCTTGGGTTGAACATCAACCTTTAGTTGGTTAAGACCGCTCAGGCTTTACACATAGCTTTTTGGACGGGATTCACATAGGTAGAGGTAGGGTAGGGAGAACTAGAAATATCTTTTTATTGAGACTGGATAGGGATAAAAGTGGGATAATTTATCTCGATCAAGAGAACAAGACAAGGGCCAACTTGAGGCATATGGTTGGGGTGGAAATTATATAATCTCAAGATGAGGCCCTAATCGAGAGGATCCACATCCTTGTGCTTGACCTTAGACACAAATTGAGTTAAGGAAGAAAATCCCAAAAAGGAAAGTTGGATTTAATGCCTCGGCAAAAGTGGTTTAACATAGGAAATCAATGGGAGTGAAAGCGTTTGTATCTAACTTCCAAAGTGATGTATTTGATTAAAATGGATGCAATGACCTTCCATTCACTGGGAAGATTCTCTCCATTTAACCCATTTTTCAATCTCGACACCTTCTCACTAGGGTCTAAGAAGCACCAAAATTCCTCTTAGTAATTAACCTTAGAATTACGTGGAAACTATTTTCCCTCCATGCTCAAACCATTCAATGTGGTGATGGTTTCCGCTAGAACGAAAAAGAAAAAACCACCAATGGTGATTTTACCATCCACCGAAAGACTTAGAATAATTGTGAGAAAGATCATGGTTTAAACCCTTCATACCCACGACACAATTGTAAACTTTGCCGTCTGTAATAATATTCTGCACCTTTTCATCTTTTTGGTAATCCTTACAGGTAACTTTCTCAATTTTATTTAACTCCACACCAATCCTTCAAGCAGAGAAACCACAATTGTACAAAGCCCCAAGATTACTAAAAAATCCAATCCATTGCAAATTTCTCAAGTCCCAAGGAATAAACATAAACACAAAGTTTTTTGGCTCAAATAACCACAACTTGTAGAGAAAAAGCTAGAACCCAAACCATGAGTTCTGACAGGATTACTTAACATATGTTTTCATCATAAATTATGCGATGTCTTTATTATTTCCTAGGTTGGAAATATCCGTTTCGATCTCTGCATGAACTCTCTCAGGGAGTGAAATCATGCCATCCCAAATAAAAATATTTTTTGTGAATCTAATTTTTTCTGTAGGCCTATCCGCAATGCCATTAACCTCATAGAAAGTATCATGGCAATCATTTCCTCAAATGTGGCAAGGTGTCTAGTTTTTTTTTCCAAAATGTGATTTGTTTCTCATTCCACCTTGTACTTTCCAATTAGGGTCATAATTACATTCACCAAGTCACCCTCCACTACGAGCTTTTGATAACCATGATTAAACACCAACATCACCCTTTGGTAAACTACATATGCTTCTGCCACGTGGGAAATTTAAGATCCTTAGTTTACCATGAGCGCTACCATCATGGCTCCCTGCATATCTTTAATGAGACCACCCCTACCTGCCCAACCTGGGTTCCCCAGAGAAGAGTTGTCAAAGTTTAATTTTACCCATCCAAGATCAGAGGGGGCCACTTAACCAAGTTTATTAATCCACTTTTGGGGGATTTATAACTGAAAAGACAATTAAAAAGACCCCATCTTGTGGAAACATCCCGGTCCTGAGAAAATGAAGGGGTGAAATTATTAGAATGAAAAATATTTACCATGATTTTCTTAATACTATTAACACTAGATTGAAAGATAACCTTCTCATTAGTGGCTTTGTTCTTGAAAATATAGTTATTATTCTCCTTCCAAAGGGACCAGCTAGCATACATGAGGGAATACCACCACAACTCTCTCTAAAAGGGTGAGAGGAAGGGGGGATCCAACATTCAAAGATCTCTTGGGGATCCTCCATCCAAATACACTCCCTATTGAGGAGAATGATTAATCATTGTCTCAGAATCCAAGCCTACTCGTAGGAGAAGAGAAGATGATTTACAGTTTCCTCATGGTTTTCACATAATAGACAATGATTGGCCAGTTGAATACCTTTCTTCTAGAATTTGTCTAGCATGAGATTCTTCCTATGACAGACAATCCACCTAAACAACCTGACTTTTGGCCTCACCTTGAGTGTATACATATTAAACCAATCAAATTATTGGGGCCAATTAGGGGAGAGAAGGACAAAGCCCGAATTGACAGAGGAAACCCTAGAATAATTTTTCTTCCAAATTAATTATTTTGGTTGATCTATTTTATAGAATCTCTTAGAGTTGAGAATTTTAAGTAATTGCACAACAAAACAATGAAGAGGCCCTTCAAATCACCCCAGATCAATCTTCCACTTTGGGGGAGAAAAGGAGAGATCTCAATAATTAGTTACATGAGTTCCTAGCCACTCTGTAAGGTGGATTTCAAAATTAGGAAAAGAGGGATGATAATCCAGATGGGGTTGACAAATCCATGGGTCCCTCCAAATTCTACCATTCTTCCCATCACCAAAATAGAGAAACCTTGTCTTGACAGCATCTAGTTGTTTTCTCCAAGCAATCAACATATGGAAGAATGACATAATATTGATATAGGTATTTTGAATGACTAACATCAGAATTTATAGTTTACCTACATTTCTAAGAAGAGCTCCATTTTAGAAGGCCAACTTTTTTTGTGCACGTTCAAAAAGACCAGCACAAACTAAGTTATATACTTTTCCTACAAATAGAGGCATGCCTAGGTACATTAAAGGAAAAAAAAACAATCTGAAAGTTCAGGATGGATGCAATTTTAATCTAAAGGTGCCTCATGGTGTTGAATCTTTGAGTAGACATGAGGGCATAATTTTGATGCATCATTTTCCAACAAAGAGCCTCTGTTATAGTGGCCTTTCCCATAAAAAGACTAGCATCAATGAATTATTGATGAGAAAGCACAACTAGGGTCAAGGATGACTTGAAACCCATAAGAGGACTAGGCTTGATCAACCTATAGGGATTCTTACCAAGAGCATCAACTAAAATAATAAAGAGGTAGAGTGAATGATGGTCACCTTGTCAAAGGCCACCAAAAGCTGAAAAATATCCTTTGGGGGAGCCATTCATAAGTAACGAATATTTAGGAGTGTGGAAGAAACACTTAAAAACAGCCAGAATCTTGCCATGAAAGAAAAATTTTGTGAGAATATCTAAGAGAAAATTCCATGAGACCAAGTCATAAGCTCTAGAAATATTGAGTTTTAGAATCATTCTCCCCTTTTCACTTTTCTCCATAAGATGAAGCACCTCACGAATAGTTATAATGGCATTTTTGATTTCCATTCTCAGGACAAAGCCCTTCGAATGGGGATGGGCCAGATTGTTAATGAAGGGTTGGATGTGGTTATCGATAAATTTGGAAGGAATTTTCTAGACTATGTTGCGGAGACCAATAGACCTGAAGTATGTTAACTTATTATCCCCCACCATCTTAGGAATGAGGACAATGAAAGTATTGTACGAGAGGAAAATAATTCTTTAGCTTCCCATAATAAGTCTAGCCCACCAATATCCTAATATTTCTTAAAGGATAGGAGAGGAAACCCATCCGGGCCTGAGGATTTATAGGGACTCAAGGGAAAGGTTACCTTCTTAACTTCCTCCAAGGTGAAAAGGTGTTCCATAGCATGCCCATCCTCATGGAAGATGACATTAGAACACAATCCAAGAAGGATACACACACCTCCAAAGAAATTGGATCAACCAAAGGAACATGATTGAGAAGAGAAGAGGATAAATTGATGCTTCATTCCCTATGTTTACAAATGAGGTCAGGAAAAACCCCTCCTAGTTGATTAATTCCCTATTGGAATTCCCCTTCTTGTGTTTTGAGGAATATTGATGGAAGAATTTGGTGCTTCTATCACCTTCCTTGATCCATTGGAAATGATATTTTTTCTTCTAGAAATTTTCCTCTTTATTAATGAGGTTGTTGTTAGAAACACTAAGAGGGTGGGGGGGGGGTGTGA
>MU223338.1:211155-228122 GCA_018584345.1 Thuja plicata | reverse complement strand
TTTGATCTTTTCTTTCAGCTGTATCTTGCCATTGCAGCAAATGATATTTCTAGACACTTCTATTTTCTTACATTCCTCACAAAACTGTCCTCTGTTTTACGTATATGGAAAACCAAACAGTATTAAATTGCATTTTAATTGCAAAACTTGTCTCAAAACAATCATCAGATATGATATGAAAATGGATGGGACAACAAACGAGGGAGAAGTAGATGGGCAGTTGGGAATTAATTTCAACATCCACCAGCAAATGATGTAGTCCATGAAAGTGGAACTTATCATTGTAAGTTAAAATCCTTTTTCATGGTAAATTCAAACTAAACTTTTCTGGCACAACCTTTGTATTGTCATCGTCAATCTGATGCAAACAAAGGTACGGCAGTTTGACACACTCATCACGATTTCATGACGAGATCACACACCCTATATAATCTAAATACTAAAGCGAATACAAATTTTATCAAACAAAACTATTGTCTTTTATTTTTCTCGATCAGAATATGATACTGTTGGATCTTTTCTTCTTCACAGCTATTAGAGGTATAGTCTTTTGAAGTACCAATATAAGATTCCGATATAAAATATCTTGAATCCATCTTTTCCACATGACTATAAATTACATATTTCCTATTATATATGATTGATAATTTTTGGAAGCCGACTTTGTAAACCCGTCTCAAATTTGATATTGCCTTTTAAAAAAGGTATACAAATTTGGAATCGAGAAACATAAATGTTTGATCAAATTAATAAATGAAAGTAAACATCATATCATTCCTAACTATCTCTAACAATGTAACGTACAATCACATATCACACTCGCGTGTAGTACTTATTCTCTGACGACCTGTAAACTCAATCTCCTTTCTGGCCTTCATTGTCCCTCAAGTTCACATTCTGAATCAACTTCCAACGGTCATTGAATGGACTCACTGTTTAAAACTCTTCGCTCTGAAATGAGTTTCCACTTTATACGTTGATTTTCTATGTTGGCTAAATGCCTACTCTTTTAGCCAATCATGAGGGGAAAATGGTTCTGATAACAAATGAATAAGGAATATAAAACAATAATGAGGGAGGATAGATAAAACATAAAATTATCTCGTTACATTCAATTTCTTCATTTCGTTTAGAATATATATTGTTTTCTGAAAAGATTCCATCGATATCTATATCCAAATAAATTAATATGCATTATTCATAACTAGCTGGCTCTCATTTTCTTTCTTAATATGTGGGAAATGATTATCATATTTCTGCAATTCATAATAATGCCTAAAGTGTTTCTAAAATTTTAACGTTCAGAAACATTTTAGCTACAAATACTGTCACTAATTATATCACATAAGAACTGACGGTGTCACGATACAGTTAAACGGATATCAAATTTTAGGTTCTGTTAGACAAAGAGCTGAAGTAGAATGATGGCAAAACAAAACGTAAATGCAAGGCAATGTTACAACAGTGAACGGATTTCTGTCTAAGGGGCCTTGCTCTCTTGCAATTCCCGGCCTGTCCGGACAAAACGATAACAATTATAAATTATTACGTTGATTAAATCCACTTTTTCCGTTCATGTAATTGAGTATTACATCTTTCACATTGCTAAAACAATCATAAAAATAACATTGAATTGAACAGGAAAAACCATTAAAATAGTATGAGATCCGCTATAATTGTTGTAATATAAAACTAGATATAACATAACCATATGATAATAGACAGGCAAGCCGCAGTTTTTGCATTACACTGCTAACAACATCTACGACTAAATAAATAATTCTTGCAGCCAGTCATCCTTCTCATCGGCAAAACCAACAAGTAGTAATACTAGTATTGTTCAGTACCGTCGAAACCACCTCTCCTTCACTTATAGTCTGTATAGTCTCCGTGGACTTGCTATATGAATCAGGAACAAAAAGAAAACTTAGTTAATCACGAAGCCTATATGTGTATGAGAGAAAGGAAAATGTTCAATTTAGTTTAAAAAGAATCACTAACTTACAACATCTAATAAATTGTATGGGATGGAGGTGCCTTATGCATGGGAGGAGGATTGTAGTGTTCATGCTTTGGTGGGGGATTTATTAGTAGCTTGGGAGGAGATTTATTCATGTGAGGATGCGCTTGAGCAGGGCTATTGAAGATCGGGTAGCCCGGCTTGTGATCGAGAGGAGCGTTTGCAGGAGAGAATTGTGGGGGATTTGAAAAAAGGGGAGAAGCATGGAGGATTGAGGGTTTGGAAATGTAGGTGGGTGAGAGTGTTTCATGGGAGGCTTCTTCTCAAATGGGTGATTGTGAATGAAGGGAGAAGAGATGTGTGGTTGTGGACTGTGAAGAGGTGGAAGCTGCTGGTAAAGGCACTCATGAGAAGCAGTAATCCTAGAGATCGAGGAGAGCTATGGCATAGGAGGATGGGCCATATACATCATGGAGCATTTAAATTGCTTCGTGAGAAAGTGACACGTGTTCCGGGGGTGAGCACAAAGCATGGTGATGTATGTAAGGGATGTGTGTTGGGGAGGTTTTCGAAAGCAACTTTTCCAAGGAGTGACACCAGATCCGAAGGTGTTCTTGATCTAGTACATTCAGATATATATGGACCAATATCAACGAAGTCTCTTAGAGGATATGAGTACTTTGTTACTTTTATTGATGATTTCTTGAGGAAAACCTGGATATAATTCTTGAAGAGAAAGGATGAGGTTTTTCAGTTACTTCCAAGAGTTCAAAGCTCTTGTAGAGAATTCAACATGAAGGAAGATAAAGGTTCATGATTCAGACAATGGAGGCGAGTACAAAGGGAATGAGTTCCAGGAGTTCTATACCAGGGAAGGAATCAAGACAGAGTGGATTGTTCCTTACAAACCTCAAAAGATTGGAATTGGTGAGAGGAAGAGCCATTCTATATTGGAGGCAAAAAGAGCTATGCTACATGACCAGGACATGCCACACTACTTATGGGCAGAGGCATGTAGTAGGATAGTATACATACAAAACAAGGTTCCACATAACGTACAAGGGAAGATGACACCAAAGGAGGCATGGACAGGAAAGAAGACATATGAAAGTCACTTCAGGATGTTTGGAAGTTTGGCATATTGTCACATTCCAAGGGATACACGTGCTAAGTTAGATGAGACTGGAGAGAAGGGGTACTTAATGGGGTAGAGTGAGACCTCAAAGGCATATCAGATATTTATTCCCAGGACTAGGAGAACTATAGTCAGACATGATGTCAAGTTCATGGAGGACAAGGCATTTAGAAGGTCCAAAGATTTGTCAGCAGAGGATCAGAGTGAGCATCCAATAGAAGCTCCAGGGATCACTCGATCGAATAAAGGGTAGCAAAGCTTGAGTACAGTTACTAGTACAAGCACAAGCTCAAGTGTTGAGAGTTCATAGAATATTGATCAATAGATGTAGCAAGAGATGCATCAAGAAGACATGGAGGTTTATATTTCATCCTCTATAGTTGGCAAAAGGAATTGTGAGGTTAAACAAACACATAGAAAAACTCAAGAGTTTATGCGAGCTCCTAGGATGAGTACTAAACAATAGAGAAAACTAGTCAAGTTTAATGACTATGTGGTATTAGTCAGCTAGTTGGTAGATATTGAGTCTTCCAGCTATTAGGAGGCTACATAGTATCAGGTGTAGCAAGATATGATGGTTGAGGAATATACCTCAATAACGTAGTACAATATGTGGGAGGTAGTGCCTAGACCGACATAAAGGGCTTTGGTTGGATCACGCTAGATCTTTAAGATCAAACATGGTGAAGATGGTAGCATCAAGAAATACAAGCCAGGGTTCATGGAAAAGGAGCTCTCTAAGAAGGAGGGAATATACTATGACGAGACATTTGTTCCATTGGCTAGGTGTACTTATATACGATTTTTCATCTTATTTGCGGTAGAGATGGGATGGAAGATTCATCAAATGGATGTTAAGACATCATTCTTCAATGGTGAGTTGAAAGAGGATACATACATAGAAAAACCAAAAGCTTTGCAGCACACAGTCAAGAGACCCATGTGTGTAGATTGAAGAGAGCTTTATATGGACTCAATTAGTTTCCTAGAGTATGGTATGAGCGCCTTGATACATACTTGTAGGGAATGAGCTTCGTGAAGAGTGAGGTAGAAGCTAACCTCTACTACCTAGTGGTTGGAGGTGAGGTTCTCATTCTTGTTTTATATGTGGACAAATTTTGATTAATAGGTTTACCAGGGCTCATCGAGGAGTACAGGGGACAAGAGAAGCACTTTAGGGTGTTGTTTCCGTTTGGGATCAAGAGTTGTCACTAGGTTCAGCATGAAGAACTTTGTGGCTCTGATTTCTGTAGAATCAAAATACATAGTAGCCAGCATGGCCACATGTTAAGCTATGTGACTTTGGAAGTTTCTACTAGCTTTGTTTGGTTAGAGGGTTGAGACTACTGTGATACATTGTGACAATCAGAGTCGTATTAAATTTTTTGAGAATCTAATGTTTCATGATAGGTATCACTTCATCAGGGATTGTGTATAGTGGGGGATTGTTCAGCTACAATACATACCTGCAGAGCAGCAGGTAGAAGATATTTTGACTAAGGCATTGGGGAATGAGAAATTCATATTCTTTAGAGATAATTTGGGTGTCATACAGAACAAATTCCTCGCTAAGAGGGAGTGTTAGTTTTGGTAGCTTGGAAAATTGTTTATCCATTGACTAGAATTTAGTATTTAATTGGTTTTCTGGTAACATTGGTTAGTGTGAGAAAATTATTTATTAATTAATTGATTCCTTTAAAGACATGTAGAAACTAATTTTTTATTGGTTGTTAAGTTATTATTTATCACAGCCGTTGATTGAGAATAAATATTTGTCATTTGTTTCAAATGAGAGTAGTATAAAAGGGGGTCATTGGGCATTTGGAGAAAAAAGGTTTAAAGAGAATTTGGAGTGTTAGAAAATAGTCTTTTAGTGTTAGTAAGGGCAAAGTGATAGTGTTGGGAACAACAATAGTGGAATATTAATAGGAAAAATTAGGAGATTGTCAAAGTTGTGCCAGAAAGAGGCAAGCGGTTTTTGTATCTCTTAATTTTTTGAAGTTTAATATAATTCCTCATCGGCATTATTGGTTTTCCCTCTAGAGTTTTCTAGGGACAAATTTTCCCAAAATATCGTGTTTATTATGTTGCATATTTATTTCATGTTTTTTTATTTTTGACATTGTAGTTGTGTTATTATTCAATATTAGCTATAAATTACTTTTTGGCAGTCAAATAATCTCTATAAGATATGAGATTAATAATCAGTAACTACAATAGAGTTTTCAGAGGGAGAGCCCAACTTGTGATAGAAAGGAGCATTGCCAAGAATGGTGGGATTTTTTTGAAAGGTGAAGGCTTTGGAAAAAGGGGAGAAGCCTCAGTGAATTATGTGTTTGAAAATGTAGGTGGATGAGCATCTTTCATGGGAGGCTTCTTCCCAAATGGGGGCTTGTGAAGGATTCTTACAAAAAAATAAAGAAAAGGAGAGCCAAAGTTAATTCATTGTCTAATAATGTTAATTTGAATCGTATCCTTTCCTTTCTCACACACATAATGACAGTTATGCTATTCTAATCTTTATTTGTATGTTTATGGTTTTTCACATTATAGGCTATTCAAAAAAGTAAAAATGTTTGTTGAAAAATATTTGTTGTGATGATATAATCATGATATAGGTACATAAATGGTCTTGAGTTCAAATTTTCCTCAAGAGAATTTAAAAATAAATAAATAAATAGTTCTTCTAAATTAAGAATGATAGATGAAAAATATGTACTTCTATCAATTAGAGTAGTCCCATTTCTCTTTTTGTAGCAATCATTCCACATGAAACTATTATGTTGGATTTATAAAACGTTCCCTTGTTGTTTCAAGGATATTTTAGAGATTTGTAGTTAAATCCATCCCTCTTAGCTATTGTTCCACCTTGTGGTTGTTAAAATTAGCCTAGTCTATTCTATAATGGTTTGCATTCATGATTCCTTTTTTTTTTCTCCTTTTGAGGTAATTTATCATTATTTTTCATTGCTTACTATGTTTTGCATGGTTTTCTGTACAATTTTCTATACCTTTGTTTAACATGGATATCCATTTTTAAATATAGTTTGAGATTATTTTTTAACGTAAAACTAGGAAGGACCCTGATCGCAAGAAACAAAAAAATAAAGAAAAGGTGAAGCAAAAAAGCTACAGAATTAGTTCTAAAATAGGGTATCAAAGTTGAAACAATATTCATTAGATTTCTAGTGATTAAATAGAAATGTTTTTATTGTGAAAAAAAGGACATGCAAGCCAACCTTAAAGAAACAATAAAGAATGAAGGAAAGAATAAAAAAGAAGGACAAAAATATATAAGTAGCCTATTTGATGATATTCTAGTTAACCATAAGGGAGCCCTCATATCCCCTCTGAACCACTCTATTAGCCACAACATAATCCTTGCTTGTTTCTTCAACCACTTCTATGCCCTACTTTTAGAGTTGTTTTTTGTCTTGGAGCTTCTTGGGACAACTCCAATGTCTTGTTTATTCATGATTCCATTGGTAATCTCAATGATAATTTTGAGGCCATGTTCAATTTTTTAAAACTCTTCATTATTCCTTTTCTCTAGCCTCTCCGTAATCACATTGACCCAATTAGACCGTAACTTCTCAACTTTCTTCTTCAAAGAGAGAAACAAAGTATTCTCTCTATTTGCATTCTTTCTAGTTGAGTAATTTCTAGTGTCCTAGTTATCCATTATCACATTATCCTCTTGAAAAATCCCATTATCATCTTCTTCAAGTACCTCTTGATCTCATTTTTCCTCACCATTATCATCACCATCTTCATTGACAACAACTTCCTCAATTTTTACCTCCTCCTAATCTTTATCCACCTCGGTTAACTCCTCCTCATTGTCAAATTTCTTGTCTTTGATTTCCACCTTATCAATTCTTGTTATAATGCATTAACTATCCAATATATTCTTGTTGTTCTACATCTATCTTGAGGATCTTCACTATTAACCTTCTCTTTGCCCTTATTAGGTTACACATGTTTGTTGTCTACCAATTCCAAAATAATTTGAGGGTCAAGTTTCTTTATCTCCCTTTTGAATTTTTGGAAAGGGAACACAAAGTTAGGCATGGGGGTTTTCCCCTTATTTGGGATAACTTTACGAAGTTCACCATAAAAGGGAGGGATATTTGGTATCAAATGGAAAGCCACTCCCATAGTACATTAAGACAATTTCCCCTTAACTAATTTTTAATTATTAAGATACTAGGTTTTAAAAGAAATATGATCCACAATAACCAAACTACAACTAGTACATAAAGGTTGGGGCATAATTAGTACGAATTGATTAATGGCCAGATTACAAAACCTTGGTGGAGAGAAGTATTAGCTCTTTTGTTAGCATAATTTTGAGTTGATGAGAAGAAAAAGGGAAATCATTTTTTTTCACCATTCCGAATATGGTTTTACAAGAAGTGAAATTTTTGGACTGTGGTAAACCTCCGGTTTAAAGTACATTATTTCATGACATAGAAACTTACCTAGCCCCAAGGAGGAGATTGTTTACTTCCACCGCGAACCATACTAGTACTTTTAATTTTCTCTTGTTCTCTGAAGAGGTTGACCACAAATTCCTTGTAGTCATTCTTTCTCCTTTTAAAAATTCTTTGAATTCTTAGCTCAAACCAATCACATACCTAATCAATTTCAAAGTAAATTCAAACTTTTAGATTCCTATAATTACTTAGCCCTTCTCCCAAGAGTTGTAGGACTTAATAAAGAGTTGTTTGATATAACCACTCATTGATAGGATGAAGTGAGTGAGCCTAGGCTTCCCAAATATTCTCCTTAATAATTTATTTATTTTTCTTTCTTCCTTTTATAAGTTTTGTAGTTTTAGTTTATGAACATATACATATATCGATCCATATATAGTCGTAAATGTTGACATTTATGTTTTTTATTTTGTTTATGTGTGGGTGTGGGTGCGTATATGAGTTTTCATATTCTTATTTTTTTGTTATTGTTCATATTCAATTTATTTTATTTTTAATTTATAATTACATTTTAGCTTATATATATATATATATATATATTCAATTTTTGGTTGTTCATTAGCATCTATCTAGTGACGTGTTCTAGTGCTACTAATCATATTCCAAAATTCTTCAAACTCAAGTTGAGTTTCAAGTTTTCTTTTCCATATAGAATAATTGTTTTCGTGGAGCAGCTAAGAGTCTAGAAGAAAAAACTTTAGATCCAACAAAGTGTGGAATAACTTTTGCTACATTGAACTTTGAAGAGTGATATCTCACTCTCAACAAGAAATCCGCTTATCACCTCACTATCTCTGGTCCTCTCACATGCCTTATTGTTCTTCAACTTTAGCCAGAAGACACCGCCTCATTAATTTTATAAAAGTCATTTGCTTCCTTACATATTGAATATAAATTATTCTGTAAAAAGATTCGATCGATATTTATAAAAAAAATAATAAGTTGCATTAATTAATATGCATTATTCGCTGCTAGCGTTCTCATTTTCTTGTTCAACATATAGAAAACGATTATTATATTTCTACAATCTACAACAATGCTTGAAGTGTTTAAAAATTTGACCATACTGTTCAATTTTTGTTACAAATGTTGTCACTTACCATATAAATATATAAAAACTGACAATTTCACGATACAGTTAAACGGATATCGAATTTTAGTTTCAGTTAGACGAAAAGCTGGAGTAGAATGATGGCAAAATAGAACGTAAATGATAGGCAAAGTTACAACGGTGAATGGATTTTTGTTTAGCAGGCGTAGCTATTTGGAAATTAGTGGCCTGCCCGGACGAAACGATTACAATTATAAATTATTAGATTGATTAAATTGAGATTTCCCGTTCCCGTAATCGCGTGTTACATCTTTCACATAGCTAAGACAACCGTAAATAAAAATATATAGAATTGAACAGGAAAGGGAATTAAAATAGTACGAGAAGCGCAATTAATATTGTAATCTAAAACTCGTTATAACATAACAATACGATAATGGATAGAGAAGCCGCGGCTTCTACCTTACAGGGATAACAAAATCTACGAGTTAATAATTCATGTATCCAGTCTCCCTTCTCATCGGCAAAACCAGCATGTAGTAATACCACTATTTTTCAGTACCATCTAAACCGCATCTCCTTTACTTATAGTCTAAATAATCTCCGCGGACTCGCTATCTGCAACAATAACAAAAAAAAATCTTAATTCATCGCGAACCCTATAAAAGGAATGGAAGATTATACTTATATGAGAGAAACGAAAATGTAAGATCTACCTAGAATAGAGTCACTAACTTACAATATCTAATAAATTGTATGGGGTGGAGGAGCCTTATGCATGGGAGGGGGATTGTTACGCCCATGCTTTGGTGGGGAATTTATTAGTGGCTTGGGAGGAGATTTCTTCATGTGAGGATGCGCTTGAGCAGGGCCATTGAAGATCGGGGAGCCCGGCTTGTGATAGAGAAGCGTTTGCAGGAGTAAATGGTGGGATTTTGTGGAAATGTGGGGGCTTTGGAAAAACTAGGGGAAAAGCGTGGGGGGGTTGTGGGTTTGGAAATGTAGGTGGGTGAGCGTCTTTCATGGGAGGCTTCTTCTCAAATAGAGGCTTGTGAATGAAGGGAGAAGGGGTGTGTGGTTGTGGGCTGTGAAGAGGTGGAAGAAGAGTAGAAAGGTGAGCTCCGGGTAGAGACTTTCCATTGTGGTGGATGGAAGGAAAAGGCCTCTCCGATGAACACACTGACACAAATGCCAACAGGACGATGAGAAAGAGGGACTTATGAAGAGCCATTGCAATTGTTGATGTCGGTGAATTGAAAGGGTTGAGAGGTATTTATACACTTCCACATGAATACGAGTGAACTAGAAAGTCCCAATCACACAGCTTGTAAGAAGACTAATTGATATATGTGGCGTGAATGACAGAAAAGTCGAGATTTGTGGCTAGGAGATCGCCCTCAAACTTGGCTTTTTTACCGACGCGTATACGATAAGTTTATTGTGTTAATGGGGCATAAGTTAAGGAGTTGGAATTATATTTTTGGCTGTTGTCAAAGTCCAAATATTTAGCCGATAGGCTTTCTTTGGGAGAAACCCTTGATCGGCAAATTGTCTCGCACAATTGGAGAAACATTGCCGGCAACCATATTTTTCCCGCAGGTCATTTTTCCACTGTTTTTCATGGGGCGACTTATATATAGAGGCGTGGCTAATTATTTAAGCGGTTTACAGCGGCAACGGTATTATTTTTCACACTTTAAGGGCCAGCAAAAGGGTGACAAAAAGGGTCCCACGCGGCTAACTTAGCTCGATTGTTTCAACTGCTTTTATTTTACTTAGTGTTGGATTACTTTTATTTCATTTGGCTCAGCAATTATTCAGTTTCGGCAAGATTTTTTCAAGAATTTGAAAAGAGAAGGAATAGGCAGCTCACGATCTTCTTATTTGAGGTTTGAGTTTTGGAGATGGCAGTGCAAGCAGAGTATCCATCTGATGTGCTGGTATTCCCAGAAACGAAGTGCAACAGGTTTGATTTTTCATTTTTTGTGGTTTCTTTAGCCTACTGGCAGACGTATGCTATTTGTCGGCCATGGTTCTCCCCATATCAACACTTCAGGAAACTAATCTATAAAATTAGCCGATTCTGTGCAAAATACCTGCTCTTGGTATGCTCAATCACATAAAGCACTGACTTTCCTGTCTCATATCGTAGAGCATTATGAGCCGATTAGAAATGAGAAGCTCGAGAACAGTGATCAAGGCTTCCCTGAGCTGCATGTTATGGCTTTCCATAATCTTGAGCATTAATGCATCAGACCCAGATCCTCTGCAGGATTTCTGTGTGGCTGATATTACTCAATCCAATGTGAAGCTCAACGGTTTTGTGTGCAAAGACCCAAAGGAAGTCAAAGCATCGCTGTATGGTATGGCTTTCCATAATCTTGAGCATTAATGCATCAGACCCAGATCCTCTCCAGGATTTCTGTGTGGCTGATATTACTCAATCCAATGTGAAGCTCAACGGTTTTGTGTGCAAAGACCCAAAGGAAGTCAAAGCATTGGATTTCTTGTTCAAGGAATTACTCCACTCTCAACCAACAATAATTTTGGGTTCAATATCACCACTGGTAATGTGGAAAAATTTCCAGGATTAAACACACTGGGCATATCAATGAACCATGGAGTTTTTGTTGGGTATGTGAAGCCCAACGGTCACATGACTATTCACCTTCCCTCTTCTTCCCATTTGGTGGTTGTATATGTTCCTATAAATGGCTGAATACATGCCATGGATAGCATTGTATTGGTTAATCATTAATAAGATTTCCCTGCATTGAGAGTGGATGTAGCCAGATTTGGCGAACCACTATAAATCACTGTGTTATGTGTTTTGTCTTTATTTCTTATCGTTGTCTTAGATATGTTTATTGGTTATATCTTCTCGATTAAAACTTACAATTGGTATCAGAGCTTGGATAAATCCAAGGAGCACATATGGAATATGGCGATGCTCTTATTTTGACCACAACAGAAGTTGCAGCAAATGATTGGGTGCTCGACACGAGAACATCATTTCATATTACCTCGCACAGGGAGTTTTTCAAAACCTTCAAAACTGGTAATTTTGGTAAGCTCTTTCTCACAAATGACAAATGTCTTAAAATTGTTGGGAAAGTAGATGTTTTGTTAAAACTAGCCAATGGAAATAGTTGGTTGTTACGGGATGTTAAGTATGTCCCTCAAATTAAAAATAATTCTATTTCAGCTGGGCAATTGTTCTCTCAAGGATGTAATGTCAGGTTGGAATCCAATAAATGGAAGGTGACAAAAGGGTCCTTAGTGATTGCAAAAGGGAACAAATCAGATACTTTAAATTTGGTACAGAGTCAGAATGAAGTGGGAGCAATTTGCAGCAATGGAGCAGAGTTTTGGCATAAGATTTCTCATAATCCTCAACAACAAAAAGTAAAAGAGGAGAAACTAAAACAAAAGGTAAGAAATTGGGAAATAGAAATCAGAAATTATGTTTTTAAGAAATTTAAAGGAGTAGCTATTGGCGACAAAAGAGTTGTTGATGCTGTTGAATTTGATATTATGCCTACGGAAATAGATGAAAATCATGTTGAGTATTTTGCCACTGAAATGGAAATAGATGTAGCTAATAATTTGGATCAGAATAGTGATATGCAGCTCTGTTATGTATCTTATGGCAGAAAACTTAAGGCTTCTGTGAAAAATAATAAGAAAGGAACATGTTTGAGTGCAATAGAGGCAGAGGCAACCGAACAGATTTTGACTTACCCTTTGGAGCCTTTTCATATTCTTGAAGATGTTAAGATGCCTACGATTATTATGAATGTGGAGGGGCAGGGAATGACACCCTCTTTTGTTGCTTGTACAAGAAATTGGGACAAGCCTGTTGAACATATTGCCGAATGCCAGGAAGTTAACAAGAATTTGGCTCACTTGCCATGTCCAAATGTCACAATGCTTCAGAGTTCTGAAATCATTGTTCTTATCAACTGTCTTGTAAAACTTGCGAAGAAGAGGCCAACACTATGCGGGCGTATCATGCCAGTGTTACTTAGTTTTGAGCCTGCAACTATATCTGGAAGAGGGGATCACGTTGCAACTGTAGTACATGCTCTTAGAACTACCTTCTTGGGAATCTGGAAGAGCATATACGATAGGGAAAGGAAGAGTTGTACCATCTACGTTGGCAAGGGTAAGATGAGTATCAAAGGATTTGTGTCTCAGAAAAGGACTCTAGATCGAGAATTCTTGCAGAAGAAGGGTTATGTATTGCCCCGATCAAAGATGGTTAATTCTGATCTAGCAATAATTGTGAATTCGGTTAAAAACATGGGTTTGGTGAAAGAAACAGTACGTGATGATGTAGTTCCTCCAGTTATGTCATTTGCTAAAGAAAATATATTAGAATTGGATTGGCTGTGCAGGGAGGCAACGACTTATGACTTCAATTCTTTTTTGAAGACTCTGTCTGTTGGGATATGCAGCCCCCTTGTGGAGATCTCATCCAATGTTTTGGTTGTGGATGAGGTGAGTTCCATCTTCAATATCATTGCACAAGATAGGAATTTGAATTCCCTGAACGATGGTGGTGATGATGTTAGATTCGCTGCTATGAGAGCCTTGTACAATGCTCTAAACTTTGCACAGACCAATTTTAATATGCAGAGGGATTACTTCATGAGAGCGGTGTGTAGTACCACATTTTCACCTGAGGCTAGGATTGGACTTATCGCAAGTAATGGTCAAGGTAAGGAACATTGTAAGTTTGATATTATTTTGACAACTTATCAAACTCTTGGTTCCAAATTGGACTGTCTGGATTCCTCCATGAAGGAGGTGGACTGGTTGAGTTTTATCTTCGACCAAGACCTAGTGGAAGACCCCACCAAATCTAAATTTTTGATGGTGCGCGAAGAGCTTGTTGTTTCTCTAAAGGCTGTAGAGGAAGGCCTTTCAAACTTTAAGTGTGCACGACTCCTTAGAGTAGTTGCGCCATCAGAATTCGCTTGCCAAGCTCGCATCGTCCAATTGTCAATCGTTCTCACACAGGAAACATGTCCAATGGAAAAATAGTCTAGATATATGCTTCACACATTCTTTTCTATCTGATGTCAATGATTTCCAATCTATTGAGATACAACGACAGGAGGCCGTAACACTTATCTGCTCTTCGTGAATAAGAGGACAGAGTAAAGGGGGGTGGTTATTTCAAGATCCTAAATTTTGCGTTTCATCTAAAATAAATCACAAGGAAAATGGAGTGAACTTTGTTGATTGGGGAGCAATTAAGGATTCCTGTGGGTGGAATTCCCTGCATTTGGTTGTGCCCCTTGACTTTTGTGATGTTTTTGTTGAGAAATTGTTCCTAATAGTTGTTGCAAAAGCTCCAGATTGGGAGTACTACTTTGCCTTTGAATCTGTGGGGGATAGTTTTCTTAATTCAAAAGTTGAAATCAATTGGCATGCACAGTGTTGGATGGTTTTGTCCAAAGAGGACCTGGGGAAATGTTTGTTTGTGTATAAGTTCAAGGATTCTTCTAGGAATGGGGAAGCATATTCTAAACTTACACAGAGAGAAGTTTCTGATTATGGATTTATGGGTGATTTTGCACCTATAAAAGTTGTAATTGAAGATATTCTGGTGCTAGATTGCATTCAATCTCAAAAAATTTGGAAAACGTTAACTCACACTATTCGTGAATAGAGTTTGGCGATTTTAAAATCGTCTATGAGCCTGGTATTGTAACATTAAAGGTGGAAAAGCAGGGATGTCACTGTTCATGGATGTACCGGTTGGACTTCAAGTGGGAGATTATTGGGTATGTGAAGCCCAACGGTCACATGACTATTCACCTTCCCTCTTCTCCCCATTTGGTGGTTGTATATGTTCCTATAAATGGTTGATAACCTGCCATGGATAGCATTGTATTGGTTAATCATTAATAAGATTTGCCTGCAATGAGAGTGGATGTAGCCAGATTTGGCAAACCACTATAAATCACTGTGTTATGTGTTTTGTCTTTATTTCTTATTGTTGTCTTAGATATGTTTATTGGTTATATCTGCTCAATTAAAACTTACATTTTTTTCCCGTGGCGGTTTGAATCCCCGTCATATTCATCCTTGTGCTACTGAGATCATATTTTCTATGGAGGGCACTATTTTGGTTGGTTTTGTTAGCACAAATAATGTGTTGTTCTCACAAAAGCTGGAGAAGGGAGATGTGTTTGTGGTTCAAAGGGGGTTAGTGCATTTTTAGCATAATGTGGGGGCATCATAAGAGTTGAGATTGTTTACGTTTATTTTGGATAAGGATTAAAATTAGAGTAAAGGGAGAGAATATGTGCTTGAAATTGTGGTTAAAAGGAGCTGCAAAAGATGAAGAAAATAATAAAGTTTTAGGCAATTAAAATTAGGTTTTAAAAGTATATGGCTGGAAGTGTCATATGTTAGACAATAGCTTTTCAAAGCTATAGGAATGTTTTTATTTATAAATGTTTTATGGAAGATGTGAAAGTGTCTATTGTTTGTATTGGTGTCTTAAAAGGTGTATATATGTCTTATACTTGCATAAGTTGCTTTTACAACTTTTGTAAGGCTGAGTATGCAACTTGTAGTTATGGGAGAAATGAGTAACTATAGGCTTTTGTAGGATCTAATTAGTTAGATCCTAGGGCTTATTCAACAATATGATTTGAATAAATTTTAGGCTGATTTAGAAATCTGATAGATGGGAAACCTTATTTTAACAATAATGATCTGACCTTAATTGATTTATCTAATAAAATGATAGGAAAATATTTTAAAATATTACTTTTAGACTTTCAAATCTATTAAAAATTTCATAAAATGATATAACAATATAAAATAAGTAACATAATTTCATTATAAAATATCATAATAATATAATATCTATTATTACATAATAATATAGTATTGATATGATGATAAAAATAGTATTAAAATCATATTTTTTCTCTTAATTATTTTAATTAATTGAAATCATTTTTTTTTTGAAATTTTCAAAGAAATCATATTAACTTCTAATTTTTTAACCTAAATTGAAGCTTAAAATCTATTTTTTTAGTTTTTATCTCAAATAAAATCGTATATTAATATTTTACTATTCTATTTTAATACTTGTTTTTCCTTTACTTTGTGAGTATTTTGAATGTGTAAACCTAAACCTAAATTTAAAAATATAAAATAGAAATTAATAATTGAAAAATCATAATTCACATTTAAAAAAATAAAATTACATTATTTTATTATATAAATATCTTATTATTACAGTTAACTTTAATAATATTTTAAATGAGAAATTTAAATTAATTAGATTAAACTATTTTAATTTTATCTTTTAAAAATTAGAAAACTGTATAACCTAAATAAATCTTAAAACTGTATGACATACACTATTCAAAATTAAAACAATTTATATTTCATTGTCTTATATATCAACTCATAAACTCTCTTATCGGCATTACACTCGCACCTTTTCAGGTGCAAGCGCTAGTTAAGTATTTTAGAGAGTTTAGATTGGGCATTAGCGTTACTTTTTCTGAAAGCAAAGACGTTTCACATGGGGAGGTGAATCGCAGAAGCACAGGGAGAGAGATATTCAACATTCAGCTATATGAATGCAAATGTCCCGGATCTGCCTACAACAGCGTTTGGAAATGCTTAATTTACTATCTAATAAAGTTATTCTAAATCCTAATCTCTCTCTCTCTCTCTCTCTCTCTCTCTCTCTCTCTCTCTATTATTATAATTCTTTATTTGCATGTTTCATTAATAAAATTGTATTCGTTCATCATTTTCCACATTATAGGATAATATTCAAAGAAGTAAAAATGTTTCTGGAAAAACATTTGTTGTGATGATATAGTCATGTTTTTTATTAGAAAAGCAGCAAGAGGGTGCTAGCCTGTGGAACAAAGGACTAGTAGAACATTAATAGCACATTAATAGCACTAGTCTAAGAGCAGATGATCAACAGAAAAATATTGACCAACCTGCCTCTATCAAAGATAAACCTAAAGAACATCTTGGGACAAGCCCCCACAAAAGCTGCAAGCTTTAACCAAAAACAAGAACAAAGGACCAGAGTGAGCCCTTTAAAACTGTCAACAATCACCTGATCACAAGAAGAAAGAAAGCTAAAAGAGAGGGATACCTTCATCACCATAAAACCAAAGCAGCAAGCATAGGCCACAAATAGCCTATCCATCAAACTCTGTCAAAAATGAAGGTCCAGATATCACTGCTCCTCCAGCCAAGCAGAATGCTAACAAAGATATTCCAACCCACTGCAAACCCTTGTCCACCTCAATAGAAAAAGGGGCCACCTCT
>MU223338.1:190416-211105 GCA_018584345.1 Thuja plicata | reverse complement strand
TCCACCTCGATAGTAGTCTCCTCCACCTCCAAGTTCATGAACACAATCTCCACCTCAATAGGAGACTCATCAATCACCATAGGAGACATCCACCACTCCTTCACAAGAAGAACACCCATCTTCACCAACCTGTTTATCCAGCAGCGAGCCACCCCTAAAGGCTGAGTTTCCATTGCAAAAGAAGCTTCCACCTCAATAGGAAGTAGAATGGAAGGTAGAAGGAGAGTAACCTTCAATAGCTACAAAACCCTGGTCCATCTCCCAACGCGAGTAGTGGGAAGGCCCACAACTGTTAGAGAACCACCAAAAGAGCCAACACCCAAGCTGGGCATTAGAGGAAAGTGAAAGCCTCTCCACACCAGAGCAGCAAGAGGTAGGACAAGCCTCAAAATGCCATGCCATAGAGCATCAAAAAAGATCTCTACAGAAATGGAGAGGGGGAGAAAACCCCAGCTAGGAAAATAGCTATTCCCCTGCACCAAGAGAGTCTGAACCCATATACCCAACAGGTCCAAAATCAGAAAGGAAGAACCAACATCCATCAGAGAGAACCCCAAAAACCTTCCACCACACGAATGGAAAAAAGGAGAACAGGGCAGATCCTCTGAAAGAGTCTCCACAAAGCCACCAAAATAGGCCCCCTCCAAGAGAAAGACCACACCACGACCGAGGCAAGCACATGGCCAACCAAAAGGAGTCCAAGGAGATGCATTCTCAAACCCCCAACAAAGCGATTCAAAAAAAGAAAACCAGAGAGGCTCTCCCACATGAGAGCAAATCCCTCTATCACAAAACAGGTAGAAAAAATAGAACAGATCATGTTTCCCAACCTTTTTAGGCTCTGGGAGAAAGGGGAAGCACCCCAAAGACTAGCCTCCAACAGCGTTGAAGATGTGTAGAGATCCCCCATGGGAAATGGGGGCACCCAAAGTCTCAGTCTCCGCATCCTTTCTCCCAAGAAACAGAGTCCAAATCAGAATCTGCCCAGAGAATGTTTTGTGGTTAGCAGCCGTAACAACCTTCCCACCATCATCCTCGCTGCCTCCTTCCCCTCCCTCTCCATCCTCCCCTTCTCCATTTTCACTACAAACCCTATCTCCACCTCCACACATGCCACTCCCGTTCCCGCTCATTGTTGAAAATATGATATAGTCATGTTATAGGTATATAAATGATGCTGATTTCAAATTTCCTTAGAATAATTTTAAAAACTTTAAAATAGGTCTTCTAAATTAATAATGATAGCTGGAAAATATGCACTTCTATCAATTAGAGTAGTGATATTTTTATTTTTGTAGAAATCATTCCACATAAAGTGATTATGTTAGATTTAGGAAAGATGCTCTTGTTTTTTCAAGCCTATTTTATAGAATTGTGATTAAATTCGTCCCTCTTGCTATTGGTCTACTTTGCAATTTTTAAAATTAACCTAGCCTATTCTATTAAGGTTTGCACTTATGATTCTTTTTTTTTAATCCTTTTGATGTCATTTATCATTTTTTTAAATGTTTACCAAGTTTCCCATGGTTTTCTACAATTTGACATGCCTTTCTTTGACATATATGTCCATTTTTTTAAATATAGTTTGTGATGTATTTTTTTTGGAGTGAAACCAAGGAAGAACCCTAATTGCAAGAAACAAAAACAATCAACTAAAGGTGAGACAATTAGACCTCAGAATGAGTTCTTAAATATAAAACCAAACTCCAAACCAAAGTTCTAGTAATTAAAAATAAATTAGTTTTTTTTCTCAAATAAAAGGCACAAAAGCCAACCATAAAGAAAAATAATAGAATATAGAACAAAATTGAAAAGTAGGACAACGTCAAAGAGTAACCCATTTTATTAGATCTACTTAGTTGTGAGGGAGTTCAAAAAGTCCCCCCAAGCCACTATATCAGTTGCACCATGATCCTCACTTTTGTCTTCACCACCTTTCTAAAAAACAAAAAAAAAACTTCTTGGGACTACTCCAATGACTTCTTTCTTCATAATGCTATTGGTATTCCCATTTCTGATATTAAGGCCATGTTTAATTTCACTAAAATCCTCATTTCTCATTTTCTATAGCGTCTACTTAAACACAATAATAAAATTAAACCACAACTTCTCAACTTTCTTCTTGAGAGAGAGAAACATGACATTCTTGTTATTTTGATTCTTTCTCATCAAGTGATTTCTAGTGTCCTAGTTCTCAATGTATGCCTTATCATATTGCATAGGCCTATTATCATCATCTTCTTGTTCTTCTTCATCACATTTTTCTTTACCATTGTCCTCATTATCTTCACTAACAACATCTTCCTCAATTTATTTCTCCTCTTAATCTTCATCCTCCTCAATCAACTCCTTGTCGCGACATCTTTCTTGTATTTAATTTTTACTTTAACATTTCACTTTTATGCATTAGCTATTTGATGAATTCTTATTGTTCTATAGTCACCCTCAAGGTCTTCATTATTATCCTTCCCTTTTCCCTTATCAAGTTGAACATCTTCATGGTCTATTAAGTCCATAATAATTTTTTTTTTTTTTTTTTTTCTCTTTTGAATTTTTAGAAGGGAGACACAATATTAAAGGAAAGTGTATTTTCCCAAATATTTAGAGAGTCAATGAGTCTACCTACCCAAATATTATCCATAATTTATTATTTTCTTGTATTTTTTCATGAGATGAGGGTTATAGAAATTACGAAGTGGAAAAAAATATGTAAGAAGCTTCAAATAAATAGAAAATAGATATAATAGCATTTATTAAATGGTAATAATGTTAGATATGCAAACAAATATCACATATGAAATTGAACACATAAAATGACATGATTACATGGAGAAACCCTTTTGGGAAATAAATCCACGAAGAAAAGAGGAAAAACTACTTTAATCTTAATAGATATTACAATACATACATATATCCTTAATCTTGCATAAAACTAAAAGAATTTATGTATGTGTAGAATAACTTATGTTTTCTACAACTCAACCCCTGAATATATAGACTCCTTGGGCCTCAAAATACCACCATAACACATTACCATAGATCAAAAGAAGGTTACAAGATATCATGGGATAATTCCATCCTACCCGTACATGACAAACATAGTCTCTTACATAATATTGCACTTTCTTATAGGTTGTCATAAGAACCCCACCCACCCCCCCCCCCCCCCCCCCCCCAAAAAAAAAAAAAAAAGAGGAGATAATCTTCTATGCAACATATACTATCATGTGATAATTTATGGTAGTGTACTTAGGAGTTTTATGTCTCTAACTCCCTCTAGGAATGACATTGTTCTTACCACTTCTCTCATCAAAGTTAAATTATAGATCCTTATAAATTACATATGAACACTACCAAAAGAATTTTGAGTTTTTAGCATTCATTACTATATCTCTAAAGATTTTAACCTAAGTGGTTTCAATTATTCCAATTAGGGAGGTAGCATGTATGACTAAAAATCTACCTGACCTGGTAATTGTTTTACATTTAGTGTGGGTTTTACTTCCTTTCATTCAAAGAAGAAAAAAATAATTTGTCTTTCTTTCAAAAAGGTCAAATATTTTACAGTAGTCTATTTGAAGTACATAAGATATACTATTGTTATATGGATCCTAATTAGACTTGAAGGTTAATATTTTCCCCACTTTTCTTGGTACAGTTTTCCCCAAATTTTTGTAAGTCATGTTTGTAACCAACACACGTCTTGTTAAAATTGCTTAGGGTTTGGGCTTTTGGTAAGATATTTTTATAGCTTCTTGCATTGACATTGAGTTGCAAGGGATTTCTAGCTATAATCAGTTGAAAATTCTGTATAATAATATTGGACTCTTTGTTTGGTGGTTGTGGCCCAAGATTGGGTGAAAGATGTTAATTGTTTGTGTCTTATTTTTGTGCGTGTTTCATTCCTCTACTTTATTGATCATATATGCATTTAACTATTAAGATATATATTTTCTAATCCTAACAAGTGGTATCAGAATGAGTTGTATTTAATTATCCTCTACATGAAGGTGTCATAGTTGAGTGGGATTAATGGCACACAAGGGTAAGTTGAAGGTTGAGAAGTGTAATGGGAAAAAAATTTAGTTATGAAAAATGCAAATGGACGATTATCTCTACTTGAAGGATTTATATAAGTCACTAGAAGGAATAGCCAAGAAACCAACAATAATGAGTCATGAGGATTGAAATCTTTTAGATAGAAAGGCACTTTGGACCATTCATTTATGCTTGACACAATCACTGACATTTAATAGTACAAAAGAAAACACAACCAAAAAGTTGATGCAAACCTAGCGAAGTTATATGAAAATACTTTCTCTTCAAATAAGCTATTTCTTATGAAGTTTTTATTTAATATGAAAATGGTAGAAGGTGGGTCAGTTGTTGATCATTTAAATGGGTTTAATATAGTTATGGGTCAATTATGTTCTCTTAATGTCAATTTTGGTGAAAAAAGTAGAGCTATTTTGATTCTCTGTTCTTTGCCTGAAAGATTGAATGACTTGGTAATGGTTGTTAGTAATTCTATTTCTGGTTTGAATACATTGAAATTTGATGATGTCATTGGTTTTATTTTGGGTGAGGAAATTCATAAGAAAAGCTCAGCTGATACATCCACATCATGTAGTGTTTTGAATGCAGAAAGCAGTGACACACCAAAAGAGAGAGGAAATAATTTCAAAGATCAAGGGAAGTCATGAGGAAAATCAAAGGGAAAGAGTTCCCAATCAAGAGAGAAGAAGGATTTTTGGTATTGTGGTAAGCCAGGTCATTTAATGAAAGACTGTTGGTCTTGGAAAAAAAGGGAAGGAGAAAAAAAGGAAAGTAGTAACGAGCTAAATGTTGTAAGTAATAAATTTGAAGAAGATGATTTTATTATTTCCCTTGATATTACTGATGAATCATGGGTTTTAGATTTAGGGGCCTCATTTCATGAGCCTCCCTATAGAATTTATTTTCTTGATTATGTCTAATGCAATTTTCAGCTGGTTTATTTGGGAGATAATGAACCATGTTAGATTTTTGGAAAGGGAAGAATGAAGATTAAGTTGAGAATGAGAATCATTGGCTTCTACAAGAGGTAAGATATGTTCCAAGGTTGAGTAGGAATTTAATTTCACTAGGGTAGATAGGTGATGAAGGTTACATAGTTACTTTTATTGATAAAAGTTGGAAGGTTTCAAAAGGTACCATAATTGTAGTAGAGGGTGTGAAAATAGACACTTTATATCATTGTATAGGTCATATTGTTCTCTCTACATGTATTATTGCAGAGAAAACACAAACAGGCTTAGGAACAGTTAGCATAGTTCATCAGGCGCATGCGCATGCGCACACACACACACACAATACTGCTCTAGCTCAAACACACACAATTATTTATATATATATATATATATTTGTAATACATATTAATTTAAGTATTAATAAGATTAATTAATCAATATACATAATTTTTAATACATTTCAATATATATTAAATTAATTATTATTTTAGCAAAAGTGGCAAGCCACTGATATATATAAATAAAGAAAGCCGGTTCAAGATCTCTTGGATGAAAGAACCAGGAAAGAAAACCTTCATTCCTTTCTCAGAATTATAATGTAAACTTGAAAATACTCCTTGGAACACTACCCTCCCATAACTCCTCTACAAGATTTAACTCCCAAACACCCCACGCATTCCCTAACATATTGAATTATTTATTATTAATATTATTTCAATGTATAATTATATAATTAGTGATAATATAATAGAATCATAGTTATATTGGCATTTGTTTTAGCAATGGAATCCTTATATTGCCATAAATTCTTGCATCCTATGTGTTTTATCTATTGTAAATATAAACTTGTAAAGTTTATATTTTTTTGTAACTTTATTTTTAATTTGATGATTCTTTAGATATCTTGAAATTTCATACCTCTCAACTTATTTGACATAATTTTTTATTCAAAAATATAGGTACATTAGTTATATATCAATATTTTTTACTAATGCATAAGTTTTTTTTTAAAAATGCACTTTTAGACACATTTTAGGAATGATACTATTGTTTAATTTTTGTTACAAATGTTGTAACTTAACATATAGATGTATAAAAATTGGCAGTGTCATGATAAAGTTAAACAAATGGAAAATTTTCTTATGGATTAGACAAAAATCTTAAGTAGAATGATGGCAAAATAAAACATAAATGACAAGTTGACAGAAGGAGGAGACTGATAATGGGGTCTAGGGCTCTCCCAAGTACCAACCCACCTTGCAGAACCATTGCAAAATCCAAACAACACTGTGAGAGAAGAAACATCATAAATCCTTTATATTAACTTGATCAAAATCATTACATTTTGAGCTGTAAGGCCTTCCCGATTTAGGCCATAAACATAAAAATAAATTACAGATTGACCTTCATACAATAGAGATCATAGATCTTCAATCTCAATATCTAAACATTTTCTTTCTTGCTCTAAGATTGATCCCTAAACTTAGAACATACAAAAGAACATATACAAGAGTCCATCAAAGAGGTCGACACTCAAATCTATAAGAGAGACCTAGATTTAGGTCCACACAAATCCCAGTAAGAGACCCCACACTAATTCTATAACATAAATTAAATGTAGAAGTCAGCCAGATTAGGATAAACACCTCAAGAGGATGATCACCAAAAATAAGCAACTGTCGGTAAGGACATACCCAAGCATCAGACAACCTGTCAGTAAAAGCATACCTGAGCATCAAAAAAACCGTCAGTAAAGAGATCACCAAAATCCATCGGTAAAGTGAACCCGAGCAACAGAAAACAAACTACAAAGAAAAGTAAACATCTTTTTGGTTTACCATGATTTCCAAGGACCCAAGATACTATTGTATGAGACACCTGGGGTTAATAGAAATGATTCCCCGAATCTTGTATCAGGTCCAACCTGAAATGAATCCAACTTAGACTGTGAAATCCAAGATAAGTCCTCAATCACTCAGTTCTTCCACCTTACCAGATGCTCCATGTATTCCTTTCCTCTTGTACTTCTATGAACTCTCTGTTTAAAAATCTTCTCAACTTCCTCTATCCACTTCTTAGGATAATCACTCGGTACTGTCACTTCTTCAATAGGTTCATGATATTCATACAAGTCTAAAATATTGAATATAGGTGATATATCCATGTCATTAGGTAATTAAACTTCACAAGAATTTTAACTATCAAATCTTCTCAGTATTTTGCAAGGACCAAATTTCTCCATCTTCAATTTACCATATGTTCCAATAGGAAATCTGTCTTTCATCAAATGAACCATAACTGCATCACCAACTTCAAATTATTTATGTCTTCTTGATCTGTTTGCACTATCTTTGTATTTATGATTGCTTTACTCCAACTTCTATTTTACATCTTCATGCAATGTCTTCATAAATTTTTTAAATTCCTCTGCTTAAGCACTTATTAAATCTCTTCTCCAGTAATGTCTCTCAAGTTTGATATACCTCTCAGTTGTGTGCCGTGAACAATATCAAAAGGTGTATTTCCAGTACTTATATTCAGTGAACTTTTGTATGCAAATTCTGCTTGTGCAAACATCAAATCCCAGTTACCTAGTGTTTATTCAACTAAGCATCCTAAGAAGCTACCCAATCTTTGGTTTACAACCTCTATTTTTTCATCAGTCTGTGGCTAAAATGTAGAACTAAACTTCAACTCGGTATCCAACTTCTTCCAAATTGTTCTCCAAAAATAGCTAACAAACTTACTGTCTCGGTCAGAGATAATAATTCTTGGTAATCCATGCAATCTGACAATTTCCCTAAAGAAAAGATCTCTTATATGTACTGCATCTGATGTTTTCTTACATGGTATGAAATATGTCATTTTAGAAAATCTATCCACAACAACAAATATGGAATCATTACCTCTTGTTGTCCTAGGTAAGCGAAGAACAAAATCCATGCTTATATCACTCCAAGGTTTCTCAGGAATAGTAATCGGTGTATACAACCAGTATTCTGACTCACTCCTTTTGTAACTTGAAAAACTCCACAAATTTTCACAAATTTCTAAACATCCTTATACAACTGAGGCCAAAAATACCTCTCCTTTAGCAAACTCAATGTCTTATCAATATGAAAGTGTCCAGTCAATCCACTGCTATGTTTATCCTTCATCAAATTAGTTCTCATTGAACCTCTTGATATGCATAACTTAATACGTTTGAACAACATATCTTGCTAAATCAAATAATCTTCATACTTAATCGATTGATTTGAATTAGGTGCTTTGCACACTCTCCACTGCTCTAAAAAACCAGGATCACTTTCATACAAATTCTTCATGTCATCAAAACTAAGAACTTCAATTCTCATTTCAGTCAACAAAGATCTTCTTGTACTCAATGCATCAACAACTCTGTTAGAAACTCCACTCTTATGCTTTATCACAAATATGAAACTCTTCAAATACTCTACCCATTTCATATGTCTTTGATTCAACTTATTTTGACTACCCAAATATTGTAAAGCCTTATGATCGGTAAACAACAAAAAATCATTTGGCATCAAATAATGTCTCCATTTCTTCATATCTTGAAAAATAGCATACAATTCTTGATCATAGACATAATATTTCCTCTTTGCATCATTCAACTTCTGACTAAACAAAGCAACAAGTTTACCTTCTTGAGTCAACACAGCTCCAATTGCACTTCCACTTGTATCACATTCAACTTGAAATACCTTATTGAAATTTGGTAATGCTAAGACAGGTAATTCAGCAACTTTCAACTTAAAAGTTTCAATACTTTTATCAGCTCCATTTGTCCATTTGAATTATCTTTTGTCTCCTCTCATTGTTTTAGTCATAGCATTGCAAATACAGCTGAAATTTTTGATAAACTTCCTGTAAAAAATTACCAATCCATGAAATGATCTTACCTCACGGACATTCTCTGGTGTAGGCCTGTTCAGTATAACTTCAACCTTCTCAGAATGCATCTTCAATCCATCAGCTAAAATCACAAATCCCAAATACACAAGTTCTTTTTTCATGAAGGAACACTTTTTCAGATTTATCAACTTTTCCTCTTTCAATCTATGCAACACTTGCCTTATATGCATCAAATTCTCTTCTCTACTCTTACTGAATATCAGAATATCATCCAAGTATAAAATCAAACATTTATTTAAGAATTTCTTCAAAACTTCATTCATTAACCTCATAAATGTACTTGATGCATTAGTTAAACCAAAAGGCATAACCAACCACTCATACAAACCTTCCTTTTTTCTTGAAAGAAGTCTCCCACTCATCACCTTGCTTGATTTTGATCAGATGATATCCACTTTTCAAATCAATTTTGGTAAAATATCTTGCTCCACTTAAACAATCCATTATGTCATCCATTCTCAGTATAGGAAAGCTATACTTCACTGTGATCTTGTTAATTTCTCTAGAATTAGTGCACATTCACCATTCTCTATTCTTCTTAGGTGCCAAAACAATTGGTACTGCACATGGACTCAAACTTTCTTGGATCAAACCTTTGTTCAAAAATTCATGAACTTTTCAGTTAAGCTCTTCATTTTTGGTAGGTGTTAACCGATGTGGTGCCTTTTTTGGTAAACTACCTCCAGCAATCAGATCCACACAGTGACTGATATCTCTCATTGGTGGAAATCCATCAGGTACATTATCTGAAATTATCTCCTTGTACTCAGTGAGTAACTTTCCCACTTCTGTTGGAATGTTATCTTCTTTATTCTGACTTGGTTTGTTAGGAATCAAAGCATAGCAAATATCATTTCTTTTCAAGTCCTTAACAAATTGTCTACCTTCCATCAAACAAACCTTCACAGATATACATATTTCACCAACAGGTTATTCAACCAAAGGTAACAAAACATGCTTCTTACCATCAACCCAAATAGACTATATGTTCAATATTCCATCATGTATAGCATGTCTATCATATTTCCAAGGTTTACCAGCAAAATATGACAATATCCATAGGCACAATATCACATAACACCTTATCATAGTATTTTCCAATTTTCAGATTCACAAAACATTGTTCACTCACCATTAATGTATGATCATCCTTGATCCATGAGATCTGATAGGGCTTCAAATGTTTCATCCTGTCTAACTGCAACTTTGAAACCATATCCTTAGATGCCAAATTCTTTGAGCTTTCACTATCAACAATCACCTTCCAAACTTTGTTTGCAACTCTGCATCCAGTTTTGAACTTTTCCTGACAGGATCTTTCTTATCTTTCTCACTCAATAGCATCCTTCAGATCATGAAATTTCCTTCCTTCTTAGCTTCATTTGGTGACTCCTCTTGCACCAATGCATTTCTTCTATTACTGCCAATATTCTTTCTTACATGTGTACATTCAAAGGATCTATGTAATTCTTCACAAATGACAATAGGACGATGAGTAACAGGGACTTATGAGGAGCCATTGCAATTGTTGATGTTAGTGAATTGAAAGGGTTGAGGGGTATTTATACACTTCCACATTAATATGAGTGAACTAGAAACTCCCAATTCACACAACTTATAAGAAGACTAATTGATATACCTGGCGTGAATGACAGAAAAGTTGAGATTTGTGGCTACAAGATCGCCCACAAACTTGGATTTTTTTCCGACGTGTATACGAAAAAGTTTATTGTGTTAATGGGGCATCAGTAAAGGAGTTTGAATTATATTTCGGCTGTTTTCAAAGTCCAAATATTTAAGAATTTTAGAGAGTTTAGATTGGGCATTAGCGTTACCTTTTACGAAAGTGAAGACTTTTCACATGGGGAGGTGAATCGCAGAAGCACGGGGAGAGGGATATTCAACATTCAACTATATGAATGCAAATGTCCTGGATCTTCCTACAACAACATTCGAAAATATTTAATTTACTATCTAATAAAGTTATTCTGAATCCTAATCTTACCCCCTCCCTCTTTCTCTCTGTGTCTCTCTCTCTATATTATTCTAATTCTTTATTTGCATGTTTCATTAATAAATTTGTATTCGTTCATGGTTTTCCACATTATAGGTTAATATTCAAAGAAGTAAAAAGTTTCTGGAAAAACATTTGTTGTGATGATACAGTCATGTTATAGGTATATAAATGATGCTAATTTCAAATTTCCTCAAAATAATTTATGATGTTTTTTTTTATGTAAAACCAAGGAAAAATCCTAATTGCAAGAAATAAAAATAATCAACTAAAGGTGAGACAAATAGGCATCACTGTTCTCTCTCTCTCTATATTATTCTAATTCTTTATTTGCATGTTTCATTAATAAATTTGTATTTGTTCATGGTTTTCCACATTATAGGTTAATCTACAAAGAAGTAAAAATGTTTCTAGAAAAACATTTGTTGTGATGATATAGTCATGTTATAGGTATATAAATGATGCTGATTTCAAATTTCCTCAAAATAATTTATGATGTTTTTTTTTTTAATGTAAAACCTAGGAAAAATCCTAATTACTGCAAGAAACAAAAACAATCTACTAAAGGTGAGACAAATAGACATCACTATGAGTTCTTAAATATAAAACCAAAGTTCTAGTAATTAAAAATAAATTAGTTTTTTTTTCTCAAATAAAAGGCACACAAGCCAACCTTAAAGAAAACAAATAGAATAGAGGACAAAATTGAAAATTAGGACAATGTCAAAGAGTATCCCATTTGGTTAGATCTACTTAGTTGTGAGGGGGTTCAAAGAGTCCTCCCAAGCCACTATATCAGTTGCACCATGATCCTCACTTTTCTCTTCACCAACCTTTTTTAAAATAAAAAACTTCTTAGGACTACTATAATGACTTCTTTCTTCATAATGCTATTGGTATTCCCATTCGTAATATTAAGGCAATGTTTAATTTCACTAAACTCCTCATTTTTCTTTTTCTATAACATCTCCTTAAACACAATCAACAAATTAAACCACAACTTCTCAACTTTCTTCTTGAGAGAGAGAAACATGACATTCTCGTTATTTGCATTCTGTCTCATCAAGTGATTTCTAGTGTCCTAGTTCTCCATCTATGCCTTATCCTCTTGCATAGGCCTATTATCATCATCTTCTTGTTCTTCTTCATCATATTTTTCTTTACCGTTGTCCTCATTATTTTCACTAACAACATCTTCCTCCTCAAATTATTTCTCCTCTTAATCTTCATCCTCCTCAATCTACTCCTCGTGATTAACATTTCACTTTTATGCATTAGTTATTTGATAAATTCTTATTGTTCTACAGTCACCCTCAAGGCCTTCATTATTATCCTTTTATTTTCCCTTATCAAGTTGAACATCTTCATGGTCTATTGAGTCCATATTAATTTAATTTTTTTCTTCTCTTTTATATTTTTAGAAGGGAGACACAATATTAAAGGCTAGTGTATTTTTCCAAATATTCAGTGAGTCAATGAGTATAGCCTTCCCAAATATTATCCATAATTTATTATCTTCCTGTATTTTTTCATGAGATGAGGGTTATAGAAATTATGAGGTGGAAAAAATAGATAACAAGCTTCGAATAAACTGAAAATAAGATATAATAGCATTTATCAAATCGAAATAAAGTCAATTATGCAAACAAATATCATACATAAAATTGAACGCATAAAATGGAAGGATTACATGGAGAAACCCTTTTGGGAAATAAATCCACCAAGAAAAGAGGAAAAACTACATTAATCTTAATAGATATTACATTACATAGAGATTTCCATAATGTTGCATAAAAAAATAGAATTTATGTATGTGTAGAATAACTCGTGTTTTCTACAACTCAACCCCTCAATATATATACTCCTAGGGCCTCAAAATAACACCATAAAACATTACCATAGATCAAAACAAGGTTACAAAATATCATGGTATAATTCCATCCTACCTAGACATGACAAACATAGTCTTTTACATAATATTACACTTTCTTATAGGTTGTCATAAGAACCCCCTCCCAACTAAAAAAAAATAGGAGATACTCTTCTATGGATCATATACTATCAATATACTATCATGTGATAATTTATGGAAGTGTACTTAGTAGTTTTATGTTTCTAACTCCCTCTAGGTATGACATTGTTCGTACCACTTCTCTTGTTCAAGAACAAAAAGAATATTATGCAAATAAATTATCATATGAGGACATTAAAAAAAAAGAAATCACAAAAGCCAACATTTGCAAACTCTTTAAAAAGCCAGGGGAAATTGAAACTCTTAAACCTACAACAAGGAGGATCCCAATTCATTGGTGCTTGAATGAAGATATAAAAACAAACTTTTGGGACAGATGGTGGATGGTCTTTGATTCCCCTCCCTATAAAAATCATGAGGTTCCTATCTATTTCTTGAATAAACTCTATTGTGATTTTTTCCTGAAGGATGTGCCAAATTATTTTGACTTTCTAGAGTCTAAGGGTAGAGGTGGGGGGTCATCATTTGATAGACCTATGGCACGTCATGACACTAATGCACCTAGGTTTCCCAGTGGAAAGCCACAGGTGGATCATGTTAGTATTCCTTCCAATGTGAAGGAACACATGGAGGTGGACACACGAGGTACAATTAGTGCTCTAACATAGACTCTCATTCAGTGCGCCACTCCTCTAGTTGAGGGTGACCATGATCAGTCTGCGAGGGGTCATTTTTGTCATTCTTTTGGATCCCTGTGCACATTTGGTACTGCCGAGGGAGAGAAAGAGGATGATGGACTGATGACTGATGATTTTCTCAATGCAACATTTGGCATTGATACACAGGTAAATATTTGCAAGTTTATTAAATATATTTGATCATATTTCATTTTTAAATGAATGAATTTAATTAAATTAGTATCTATTTTTAATGATGAAAATTTAGGGAAAAAGTGTTGGTTGCAGTGGCAATGATCACCCAGCCCCCTTATACACTACCACATCAACTCCACAAGTACGTATCGAATAAAAATATTTTTTAAAGTATACATTTGATTATTCTATAATTATATGGATGTCTGTCTCATAACTTATTGTGCATGTACATTAGTTCACTGCTGGACCATCAACGTTGACTATAGACAACGAAGGGCCTCGTTCACATTTTGTTGAGGTATGTTTATTTTCATGTTAATTTGATTTACTTGATTATATTTAATTAATAAATTAATGAATAACTAAATTAGTAGACAAATTATGATCAAAATCCAGAGTCAAAGTTGTCATGACAATGATCCCATTCCTTCACCTAGCTTTGTGACGAAATCATTTAGTCCACGGGTATATATGTAATAATGTATTATAATTAACAAGTCAGTGGTTTGTTCTTACATTAATGGTTGTCTTATAAACTTCCATACATGTGCACTAGTTTGATGTTAGAGCTACAACATCGACACCGCACACTGAAGGATGCGGTGGCACCTTCACAGAGGGATCATTTATTAATTAGTGGGGTTGTAAAATATTATAGGTATTCTTGATAACTACATAGTAATATTGTTGATTCATTTTCAGTAAATGACAGCAGAGACTCCTCTTTTTTCTTGTGATAGTTTGAATCATGGCATAGCTACAGGTCTAGCTAGTTCTGATGCATTGACCAAGGTATGAAAGAGATTACTTAATTAGAATTGTTATTTTAATAGTTTGTATTAAAAATTTTAATGATATTCATGTCTGTATTTTAAATATTATTTTGATCATTGTTGTAGGGACTCATTACTCTAGATCGTCAGCATGCCCCTTTGGTAGATGTACATAGCGAATATTTATTAGCGGTAAGAAAATACTCTATTTTAGGTCATCCTATAATTAAATTCCTATGCATATTATTTATTGATGTTTATAATTTTTATCTTATCCTCTCAAGTTGCATAAGAGTCTAGATAGAAGGACTAGTGAGTGCACTTGGAAGAGTACTGCATCTCTATCGATGCAACGATCAAAGAAATCTGGGGATTTGTTTTCTTCCCCTTCCGGGAAATGACTAGATTATGGATAATCATTGTACGCCAATGTAGCATTACTAGACATAATTTTGTATATTGTGTAAGTGACATGTTCTATATCCATTTGGGTTTTATGATGCCAATTTAACTTTATTGATATTTGATCTATGACAAATTATTGGACATATATATTTTTCTTCATGCTCTACGAATATATCATGTGTACTGATGTAGACTACTTTATGTTTATGTGGATATCTTATGCTTTGTAAATTTCTTGTCTTATATTTATGTTTGCACTTGTATCTATGTATATTGTTGTTGAATGATTCATGCTTAATGAGAATATTCATGTTTCATTTCCTAAATCTAGACATGTAAATTTCATTCCAACACCTTAATGAAATGATAATAGTTCATAAAAGATAAAATATATCAATCCTACCCAATTTTAGTTGTATTGGAGCATTTTGACCACCTGGACCTATTTAGTGCACTACATGAATGTTAAGGGATGCACTAGTACATTGTGGTCCTAAATTTTTGAATGAGTTGTAAAGCATAAAAAGGTTGTTCCTGGCATTTACATGTCAAATTGAAGGTTTTAGCAGAGATAGTTTGATATCAAGACAAGCGGTTTTCAAGATATACAATGTTTCAGCTTTCAACTGCACAACATTGCAAGTTTTTGCATCAACCAACATTGGGTCAGAAAATTAAAATGGAAGTGAATCTCCAAAATCAAAGATAGATTATCGTAGGCCTCCGTGACACGGTCCTGTAGCACTTTAAGGCTCATCGATACACCTTGGGAGCTTCGAGAAATGAAATTATGAATGTCAACAATTTTGTTGCCTGGTGCACCTTGAGGGAAACTTGGCTCCATAGCGGTTGGTAATGTTAGAGATTTTTACCTCCATGACAGAGTTGTTCCAAGCATTCACCTGACATTTTGAAGTTGTTGGTAGAGACGGTTTGATGCCACGATGAGCGGTTTTCAAGATATGCAATGTGTCAGCATTCAACTACACAACATTGCAATTTTTGGCATCAACCGAGATTGGGTCAGAAAATTAAAATGACAAAAAAAAATCCATAAATTGAGATAAATTATTGTAGGCCTCTGTGACACAGTCCTATAGCACCTGACGACTTGTTGATAGCCCTCAAGAGCTCTAGAAATATAATCTTGAATATAGGTAATTTTGTTGCCTGGTGCACCTTGAGGGAAACTTGGCTCCATAATAGTCAACAAAATTTTATCCTCTTCGCCTCCATGAGAGGGTTGTTCCTAGCATTCACTCGGCATTCTAGAGCTGTTGGCAAAAATGGTTCGATGCTAGGACAAGTGGTTTTCAAGATATGCAATGGGTCAACATTCAACTGTGTAACATTGCAAGTTTTAGAATCAATCAAGATAGGTTATTGCAGGCCTCTGTAACACATTCCTATAGCACTTGATGGCTTGTCAATACCCCTCGGGAGCTCTGAGAAATAGACTCTTGAATATTGTAAATTTTGTGGCCTAGTGCACCTTGAGGGACACTTGGGTCCATAGCAGTCGGAAATGTTTGAGCCTCTTTGCCTCCATGATAGGGTCATTCCTAGAATTCACCTAACATTCTAGAGCTGTTGGCAAAGACAGTTCAATGCCACAATGAGTGGTTTTCAATATATGCAAATTTTCAGCATTCAACTATGCAACATTGCAAGTGTTTGCATCAACTGAGATTGGGTTGACAAATGAAAACTGAGATATGCCCTTATTACTCAAATCACCATAAAATAGATGAAAGAAACCATGTACAAACACTATAGAATATGAATGATCATCACTGATGTAAGGACAATACTCCCTCAATATCTTCCTATTCTCCTCTATACTGTCAGGTGAATGCATAAATGCTATATGAACAAATATAGCAACTTGTTGAGAGCTATAATACTTTTCTTACACCTCATTTTGTTGTTGTAGAGTGTAGTTCTTTGTGAAGTTGACAATATAAATAATGGTATCAAGTGGGAATGTGTCCTTGCACAACTTGAATTGCATATCTAACCATCGAGCTCTATGTGTATGCCCTGCATACTCATACACAATCTTGTCACAAAAAATACTCATGAACTGATACACTATAATATTTTCAATTACTAAATCACATATTTTATCCTCCTTTCCATCTTTTAGAGTATATGCGACTGTCTTATATTTTCCAAAATCCACTGTTTCATTCCCAATTGCACGTGTACTCTCCATATGTTGACAAATTAGCAAATGTTGCAAACCACCACAATCTATGCATGTACCATTCAAGCATGTGAGCTTGTAAACTTGTTGACCATCCACTCTTTCACATAAAATTGTAGTAATTAAATCCCTTGAAGAAGTAGATAGGGTATTTATGTTACAATTCTGCAAAAAAAATTTAGAATGTAAATCTACACATATATGCTTATAAACATCAAAATGGTTAGAAAATTCAATATGTACCCTACAAAAACAAGTTGTGCATGTGTGATTTATTTTCACATAAAAATGTTTAGCCATTTCAAAATATATTTGACTAATTTTAAATTTAGGATACGTATGTATAAATTTTGCAAAGAATATTTTATGAGTTGTATCAAAAAAATGTTTCAGATGTGGAATGCCGATTCGACTACCAATCCTCCTTCTTACAACATCTTGTTGATTGGGAGATACTCGTGTGTTATTCTTCCAAAATTCTTCAATGACAGATTTTAAAGCTTCAAAAATTGATTTAGCCTTCTGTGGTAGTCTACCAGAAAATGCCCATAGCTCATTGTTATTTGGATCTTCCACTCTTTGACGCCTTCCCACAGCTCTCATTGGAGACCTTCAACTTATTTTCAATGCTTTTCTTGTATTTCTAATGAGTTGAGATTTCTTCATTTGACTGCTTACTATTGTTGATGTAAGTACACGTCGTGTGACATTACTATCTTTTGTGCATGATGTAGAACCCACACTCTCATATGCAGTCATTAGATTCTTTACAATAGATTTTTCAGTTGACTCATCCATCGTTCTTAGCCCAAGAATATTCATGATGGGCCTAAATTTTAGATTTCTCATCATTTGAACAAATAGTTGACATCTTCCTATCATATTTATATTCTCAAAAAATAATCTCCAAATATAGATAGCTTATCTTTGACAAGTACACTTGGGAATCTTTTTAGGCATTTGTTGCAAAATGTCAATATCAATATCAATCAAATATTTTGGATTTTTGTAAATTATTCTAGAAGGTGTTTTCAACTGTTGAGTGGCCTCAACATTATGAACATCAACAACATTATGTATCAATTGTGTAACTTCAACCGAAGTTGACGTGCCTTCAAATTGAAATGTGAAAGATGGATCCTCACAAACTTGAGATGTTAATGGTGTGCGTTCAACATGAAATGATACTTTTCCCACACCTTTGGATATAGATAATGGTGTGCCTTCAACATAACATGATGTTGTGCCTACACCTTCGGATGTAGATAATGGTGTGTCTTGAACATGATACAATGGTGTGCCTTCAAGATGATATAAGGGTATGTCTTGAACATTGGATGGTGGTGTCTCTTCAACTTGGGAACTCATAGATGATGTTCCCACATCTTCATAATTCAATTGTCTTGTTGTACGCAAGTTTCTCATTCTTTGCCTTTTTGTTTCCAATTCCAATTCTCTCTTACTTTCTATTGATGTTTCATGTTCCTCATCCAAAGGCAAATCTTCTTCTATTGTATGCAATTTTTTGTGTTCATGAAGTTGTCTCATTCTTTCCCTTCTCTTCTCTTTGTCTCTTTCATGTTGTTCTAGTGTTAGAGTCTTTTCTCATTTACTTGGCATGATGATGATTTCTACATATGAATTCATTACAATTTTAAAATTATTATATTAATCTATTACAAGAAGTAAAACTTTCTAATATCAATCTAAATTTATTAACTCAAAATATAATAGAAATCTTTTATAATATGTTAAATTATTTCTTCAACAAATCCATATCATAGCAATGCATGTACAAATAGACTCTTTATTCACAATTCACATGTAAAAAATAAAAAACTTACATCAATGGATCAATTTCAGTGAAGATTGATTGAGTTTCATTCTTCGATGTTGACTTCTGAACAAAAATGTGTTGCAAACTGATAGAATGCACTTCTTTATGATTTTCAACACCATAAAAAGTGAATACTTGTCTAGAAGACTGTAAAAAATAGACAACAACAATTTAAAGTGGGCCTCTTTCACGATTTTCTTACCTTTATTACCATTTTTGTGTTCTTATATAGAGCGCACACCCTATAGGGTGTATGCCCTATGTTAGACACACTATATGAGAGAGAGAGAGAGAGAGAGAGAGAGAGAGAGAGAGAGAGAGAGAGAGAGAGAGAGAGAGAGAGAGAGAGCGAGAGGTACAAAATGAAGAATCCATTACCAATTATAATTCTGGGGTCATCAATTTGATTAGTCATGCTAATTAGTGTTTCCTTTTGCAGGGATTGAATCAAAGACTAAAGACTCGCAATGACACCTATCAAAAGAAACCATTTCAGAAGATATACTTGGAAGGAAGTACATCTTTCAAAGGTTTGTTTATAGAAGATGATATGAATTTTTGTTTACCACACCATGTTAAAGGATTGGTTGGCTTTGGAGTTCCAGGTCACCCTGTTGATCGACGACTGAAGCTTAAAAAGTTTGTGAAAGGGCCCTGCTATTTTTATTTTGAAAATGTGTTTAATACACTAAGGGGTGTATGGGAAAAAATATCCCGATTTCTCCATAATATTGAACTATAATTTGTGGATTCTAAGTAGTTTTCAGTTTCTAGTAGAAAATGTGGCTACGTGCATAACCTTCCTATTGATAATCATTTTCAGATTTTACCTTTTCCACTAATGCCAATTGAAGAGGCATTTCCTAAATATCAAAAGTATTGTCAGATTTTACCTTTCCCACACACGTATAGATGTTCTTCTAGGATAGAGCGTATATAATCCCTTGGAAATGCTTTCCAGGTAGAAATGGTAGGATACCACCTTTCTAGTTTGAAGCCTATTTATCCAAAGGGGATGAATTTCCTTTCTCTGTCCTCTAGAATTGGGGGTGCAGAATTTGTTTCGCATCATTTGGGTATTCTACTTAATTATGTTTTATCTACAAAAATTAGCAAAAAAAAAAGGCTTATTCTCAGAAGCTGGTGGGAAAAATCATATCGAAAGGGTAAACTAATTGAGTTGAGGGATGTGAACGATCTAACAATAGAAATACTTGATGAAATGATTAACTCAATTGGAGGTTTTGATCTCATAATATGTTAAAACCCTTGAAATAATCTGCCAGACAGCAATAGGTGCACTAGGCATGGACTTGATGGAAATCAATCTTCTATTTTCTATGAATTATGAAGGATTCTGAATTATGTAAGGGGTGTAAAATGCATTCAAGCCTAACTTAAGACAATATTTTTGGTATGCATGATATGATTATTACATGTAGATTCTTTGTGAAGCGACCTTTCTTACTACCCTGGGTGTCATGACATGTTTGTCCAATTTTCTCTAACTCAGAGCTGGAGAGATAAGAAGGATTGCAACATGAAGTCATGGAAAACAATGGAAAACAACCAAGGAATTCTCGAAGAATATTTGTAGAATTCTCAGAGAGAGAGAGAGAGAGAGAGAGAGAGAGAGAGAGAGAGAGAGAGAGAGAGAGAGAG
>MU223338.1:161038-189792 GCA_018584345.1 Thuja plicata | reverse complement strand
ATCTCTCTCTCTCTCTCTCTCTCTCTCTCTCTCTCTCTCTCTCTCTCTCTCTCCTTTTCTTATTTTGTGTCTAATATAGGGTGTATGCTTTATAGTATGTATGCCATATAGGGCGTACGCCTGATAGTGAGTATAGGGCGTACACACTTTTAATGACATTGATATTTACCAAGCCTAAGGCTTGGATTTTCCTTAGAGTTCCAACCGAAAGGCCTAGAGGATTCAAACAGGTCTGAGATGTGTTTTCCAGCAAATATAGAAAAAAATAACAATTTTTCTTGTGTGCTCCCTGTCAAGTTTGCATGTGGTTCAATAATGATAAAATCAGACAGCGTAATATTGTAGATCTCTCTGATAGTTATCTAACGATGTAATTTATTTTGAATTCTCATTATGTTCAGATTTTCATTTTTTATTTCTTTTCTAAGGATGTCCATTTTTTGTCAAAAACCAACGTGTATTCATTTGGGCTTAGATTTTGGCTTGTTCATCGAATTTTGAAAAACATTACATTTTCAAAAACTAGACTCCATTCTACACACTTTAAAAAAAAAAGAATTTTTTATTTTCAATTAGTTTTCAATGATTTCTAGGGGAGCACACAGAAATTTCATGTTTTCAGGATGTGTCCACTTTGGAGCGATTAATTTTTTTTTATAGAAAAGTTAACATGTTAGGGGGAGCACACTAGATGCTGTGTTATGTTTTTTCACAAAAAGTAGGACCATTTTTTTTGCTCCCCCTTTTTCAGGGCCTTAAGCTACACCATTTCTAAAATAAATTAGTAGTTTAGAAACTAGATTCAGAGTAGAATAACTGTTGTTTTCATCACATGTTAAAAATTTAGTGTAACTATCCTCAATTTCTCATTGAAGTTAAGAGTTTTCTGATTTCAAAAAAAAATGGCATCTTATACCCCCTTTTTTGGTCCCCCATCTTTGTGCACTTACCCATCCATTAGAATGAAAACATTGGTGCATGCTGATGGTCTTTGGGGATTTGTGACTGGTGGATATCCAGAGCCTCCTAGCCAAGCAGAAGAGTTCGCTCCATCAAATTATGATCAAAATCTATTGAAGGAGAATCGAAAGAAGGATAATAATGCTCTTGGTCTTATTCACCAAGGCTTAAATGAGACCATATTCCCAAAGGTGTCTAGTGTAGAGTCTTCAAAGAAGGCTTGGGACATGCATGAAACTTGTTACCAAGGTATATCCAAGGTGAAGAATGTTAAGTTGCAAAATTTGAGGAGATATTTTGAGAATCTAAAAATGAAGGACAACAAGACTATGGATTTCTTTATGACTCAGGTTATGAATATTGTCAATCAATTAAGAAAATATGGAGATGACATCTCAGAAAAGAGAGTCATTGATAAAGTTCTCAGATGTTTGCCAAAGAAATTTGAAACTATAGTTCTTCCCATAAAACAGTTTAAAGACATAAGTAAAATGCATATAGATGAACTGTATGCTTCTCTGATTGCCCATGAATCAAGGATGTCAAGGTATGATGATAATCGATTGGAGAATGCTTTCAAAACTCAACTACAAGCCATGAGAGGTGGAGGCAGAGTCTGAGGAAGGTTTAAAAATAATGGAAGAAGCAAAAAAACCTTTAATCAAAGAGACAATAAAATTGATTCAGAATTTGAAGAGAATTTTCAAAGGAGCCCTTCTAACTCGAGGGAGAGTAATAGTAGAAATTGGCAAAAAGGAAACCAAAGGTATGATAAGTCAAAAGAACAATGTTTTTATTGCAAAAAGTATGGTCATTTTGTTAATAAGTGTTGGAAGAAGCAGGGAGATGTCAGTAAGGAGTGTGCACATATCACAGAGGAAATAGAAGATAATCAGAAATATGTGTTTTTGACTTATTTTGTGACCCAAGAAAGTTCAAGTGATGTTTGGTTTTTTGAAAGTGGTTGCAAAATCATATGACTCGAAACAAAGAGTTTTTTTCCTTTTTAGACACCAGTATTCAGTCTGAGGTAAAATTGGGCAACGATAACAAGGTGAGTGTTAATGGTAAAGGTGTGATTGTTGTGTATACCGAAAATGGTTAAAGAAGAACAATAGATGATGTTCATTATGTACCTAGTTTAAAATGCAAGTTTTTGAGCATTGGACAGCTAATAGAAAAAAGGTACAGAGTGTTCTTAAAAAATTAGAATAGAATGTTTCCACTCAGTATAAGAAATGAATTATCTAACTCTTTGAATTCTTATAAAGTTAAGAGTTTAGATGAATCATGGGTATGGAATTTAAGATATGGCCATTTACACTTTGGTGGTCTAGATGTGTTGCAGAAAAAGAAGATAATGAAAGGGTTGCCCAGTATTCAACAACCAACAAGCTCATGTGAAAGTTGCATACTAGAAAAATATCATAGAGAGAAATTTGTTTCTGGAGTTTCATATAGAGTGAAAGCTCCATTGGAGATTGTACACATAGATTTGTGTGGATCAATGCAAACACCATCATTGGCAAGTAATAGTTATTTTTTAACCTTTATAGATGATTATAATCAGAAGACTTGGGTTTATCTTTTGAAGCAAAAGTCTAAAGTTTTTCGTGTATTCAAGAGGCTTAAAGCTATGGTTGAATATGAGATTGGAAAATATATTAAAGTTCTAAGATCATATAGCAGAGGTGAATATATACTAAATAATTTCATTAAGTTTTGTCAGGATCATGGAATCAAGAGACAATTCACTACTTGTTTTACTCCACAATAGAATGGAGTAGTTGAAAGGAAGAATCGAACCATTATGAACATGGCTCAAAGTATGTTGAAGGAGAAGCATCTACCAAATGAATATTGGGGAGTAGCTATTATTAATTCAATTTGTTTCCTAAATAGGAGTCCCACTTAGAGTGTGAAGAACCATGTTCCTCAGGAAGCTTGGAGTGGTAAGAATTGTAGCGTATCTCATTTGAGGTTTTTCGGGTGTGTGGCATATGCTCATGTACCCAAAGAGATGAGAAGGAAGTTAGATGATAGAATTGAGAAGTGTAATTTTATTGGATACATTGAGCAGTCTAAGGCATATAGATTTTATAATCATGTCACCAAGAAGTATATTATCAGTAGATATGTTGAGTTCATAGAAAAGGAGTCTTGGGATGGAAGCATAGATAAATCTATTATAAAAGGACTTGTATTACCTTATGGAGATGATGATGCAAATGAGAAACCTATATAGGATGGGTAGTTGATTCTACAAGCACGTACAGCTCCAGTAAGTACTCCACCAAGAAAATCTCCAAGTGCAGGCTCATCACAGTTCAGAACGACCAGAACTCAAGAGCGTGGTGAACCATTAGGTCATGGTGGACAGCAAAGAACAGAATCAGAGGTTAGTAATGAATCAAAACCGATGTTAGCTTCATTAAGGAATAGAATCAAAGGTCATAAGACTAGAATTTTAAGAGAGCTATATGAGTCGAATGATAAAATAGATCAAGTTTAAAATTTTGTATTGATTGCATATGATCCTATCAAATTTGATGAAGTTGTTAAAGAAGAGGTTTGGGTACAATACATGAATGAAGAGATTCATTCCATAGAAATAAATAACACATGATATCTAGTAGCTTTGCCTAAAGATAAAAATAGTATAGAGGTTAAATGGATTTATAAGACTAAGCTGAATGCTGAAGGTGAGGTCTAGAAGCATAAAGAAAGACATGTACCTCAGGGGTTTAGTCTACATCTTAGTATTGATTATAATGAAAATTTTGCGCCTGCTACCAAAATTGACACAGGGAGAATGGTATTGGCTATTGAAGCTCAAAATAAATGGAAAATGCATCAAATGAGTATAAAATCTGCATTTTAAATGAAGTTTTGAAAGAAGAGGTTTATGTTAAACAACCTCCAGGATATGAGATCGAAAGTAAAGAAGACAAGGTCTACAAGTTAAACAAGGCATTATATGGATTGAAGCAAGCTCCAAGAGTATGATATACTATAATTGATGAATACTTAAATAGTAGAGGATTCAACAGAAGCCCAAGTGAACCAACCTTGTATACAAAGATAAATCAAGAAGGAAGAATTTTGATAGTTTCCTTGTATGTTGATGATTTGATTTTTGTCGGAGATCTTTCTATAGATGAATTTAATACTGTCATAAATATAGAGTTTGATATGACTGATTTAGGATTGATGAAGTATTTTCTTGGTATTGAATTTACTCAATCTGAAGAGGGTATTTTCATATATCAATCTAAGTATACAAAAGATATATTGAGAAGGTTTAAGATATTGAACTACAAGCCTCTTTCAACATCGATGGTAACTGGTACAAAACTTAGTAAGGACAATCAAGGGTCAAATGTTGATCCAACTTTATATAAGAGATTGGTTGGAAGACTCATGTATCTAACAACATCAAGGCCTAATATAATTCTTTTTGTAAGTTTAATATCCAGGTTTATGGAGCCTCCTATGAGTACACATTGGAAGATAGAAAAAGAATCTTAAGATATATTGTTTTTGATAGAGGTTAAAATAGTTTTTAAAGGGAGCCGTAACCCTGTATAATTAAGAACTAAAGATAAGCATGAAACAACACCACAAAAAAGAACAGAAAACAAAAAAAAACTACTGGGGGAAAAAGTTGGAAACAATAGAAACCCCTCAGCACAAACTACCAGCAAAAATAAGCTAAACTGATAAAAAGATAACAATCCCAAAAGTATAGTTAGGTCTATTTTTCAATAATCTCCATAGAGTCAGCCATCACAGTCTTATATTTTTTGATAGCCTCTCTGAGATCCTTTATTTCCTTTCTGCTCCCCGATTTCACCTTTTTTGCACTCGCTCTAGTACGAGTTCCTAGACCAGCACTGCTAGGGTCTATAGCAGTATCATCATCCACTGTAATGGGAGTAGTGTTCCCATCCAACACCAAGAGCACTTCCCTTAAGTTGCTATCAGTCACCTTCATGCCCTCATAGTTTTTTTTCATCATATGACTGAGAGTGTCTTCAATACTCTGAATATGACTTTCAGTCATCTGATGGCAGAAATTAACCACTACATTAATCCTGAGTTCAAGCTTCTCCACTAGCCTGTTATACGCTTCTTCCTCTTCGGTCTCATTGTCCTTAGTAGCCTTAGTCACCAGTTTGGCAAGCAGTATATCAATATTATTCACTCTATCCTGGAGTTCTTCATACTTACCATTGGTGTCTCTGATTTCATCAAGAAGCTAGGAATTCAGCTAATATTCCACCTCAGCCCTCTATTTAACTACCTACATAAATCTTGTGGGATCTTGGATTTTCACTGTCTCATTATCATGGCTACCACCAACTTTCTCTATTTCTTTTTTGTCATTCCCCTCTTTTTTATTAACCTCAATTTTCTCAGAGGTATTCCTGGAGAGCTTACCCTCTTTAGACTAAGAGTCAATATAGTTCACCAGAATAGGAGTATTGTCGAGAATAGCCTTTGCTTTAGTTTTCAAGATGGACTTATTATTCTTCTTCACAAGGGAATTAGTACGCACCACTCCTTGGGTACTAGTTTCTTCTGGCATCTTGTTACCTTCCTGTCCTTCCGTATCCATGTCCTATGTATTACCTTTGTTGTCTCTATCCATCTCCTCAAAGGATCCAGTAATACCCTTTTCTAGAGATTCAGTATCCTCCTCTATTTCCATACCTACTTCCCCAGAGAGGAACTTAGTTGCTTCTCCCTTATCACCTCTTTTGTTCTTCTCCTTAGCCTCTTTTTCATTCTCCATGTTCATACCATCCTCCTCTATGAGGATCTTAGTAGGGTCAATGTCTGCATTGTTATCTTTGGCCTTCCTATTTTTACCTAGAGTGTTACTCTCATTAGCCATAGCTATTTTTCCCTTCTTTCCCCTATTTGGGACTTCGACCTAGGTGTTATCCTACAACTTAAACTTTGCATATTCATAGATTAACAAAATAATCCCATCATGAAGGATAGGTTTCTCTGCATTCTTTCTATTTTCCATAATGCTATTACCCAGATATTTGAACAGAAGATAGGGGAAATAAATTTTCCTATTTTAGTGGAAGTGGTTGACAAGCATAAAATGGAAATTGTAAACCCTAGTGTACCGACCCTTAAGTGTAAAATATTGCATGATAGCTTTGACCAATTTTGCCGATAAAAGCTTCATATGACAGTGCAGGACATAGTCCCCTGACTGTTTGACAAGTAGATCTCTTTCCTCCTGGGTCATAGGGTACATTCTAGCTTCATTTTTGGCCATAAACCTACTTCTATAGTATTTCAGACCAGACATTTTTAGACCCATAATTTGAGAAATTACTTTCTCAGTAACACAGAAGGACTTACCATAGATTATGACCTTTCCATTATCCCAGCTATCCACAAATTCCATAGAGATGTCCTTGTCATAACCATGAAGTCTCTCCATATAATCAGTGACCTGGCCTTCCTTGAGTCTCTTCCAGACCTCGGCCTCTCTTTTCCATTTACAGACCGAGGGCTCTTCTCATTTCAACTTTCCTCCCATTTTACCAGTAAACCAAATTTCAGAATATAGCACAAAATTCAGAGTTGTGTGAGTAAATAATGAAAATGGGCCACCTTTTAAAAGAAATTATAGCATCTTTCCCATAAGTACATTATTATTATTATTGCAATTGCCACCGTGCGTGGGGGACCCAAAATTGAAGCAACTATGAAAACTATCCTTTCTTGTCATCATCATTAGTAGTAGTTTTGGGTTTATGGTGGATTTGATCATACCTTAGAATATTTAGGATTTCAATATTTAATCCTTGATTACCTTGCCAGTTCCTTGCATCATCACTATAAACACCCACATTCACCAGGCTATCAACCACATTGTTCGACTCTCCAAATGCATGACTGACGTGTGTGACTTCAAAATCAAAATCAATTAAAAGATTTTTAATTTGAGAAATGAGGTGAATCCTATTCCAAGATGGAGTATGAATACCATTAATGCAATTAATTATATTCATGGAGTCATCTTCCAGCCACAGCTTTGAACAATTGTGTCTTTTCACCAATTTGCAAGCATAGAGGGCCACCATAGCTTCATCCACATGACTAGTTTGAGATCAAATTGGGATAGCAGAAAAAACAACACATCTACCTTGGGTGTTTCTAATAATGCAGCCACATCCACCAATTCTAGGGTTTCCTTTAGCTACACCATCAAAATTAACTTTGTACCATCCAGGAGGAGGGGAGATCCAAATAGCATACTCACGGAAAGAAGGAGAAGGCTTAAATATAGTAGAAAAATTCTAGTGCTCAACAACATCCATATCAGAGATCCCTTCCAAGAGTTTATGTTTAATAACACAATCTATTTTAGTATTTTCAATTATACTTCTAACAATTTTGGAGCCGATCAAGTAGGAAGTGGAGGTTTTGTTTTTGAAAATCTTGTCATTTCTTCTTTCCAGATCCTCCATATGACATGAGGGGCACTATAATTCCAAATACATTTTCCCAAATGGTGAGGGATGGGAGATCTCCATTGGGATAGGAACTCTTTAATAGTGTTAGGGAAAACCTAGCTGATTTTCCAATGCAGCAAAACAACCCTCCAAATTTCCCTTGAGAAATGACAATGAAGCAATAGGTGAGAAGAAGACTCAGCATCTTTCATACAAAGATAGCATCTATTAAGGATCATCCAACCTCTTTTTGTCAGATTCTCAATAGAAAGGATTTTATCCTGAACAAAAAGCTAGAAGAAAAATTCAATTTTAGGAATTAGGGAAGGATACCAAACCTTATCCCACTAGGGCTCCACACCATGGGAGGAGATCAGCGAATAAGCAGAAGCCACTAAAAATTTTCCATTGGTATTAGGGGCCCAAATGAGCTCATCTTCGCAATTACCTTTGATAACTTGGGGGGCCAGATCCTAGTTAATAAGTTTCAAATGGAGGTCAATGTCACTTAGGTTGAGCCATTTATTATCCTTCTAGTAATCTGCAACCTTAGACCCAATTTTGAGGGAGGAAATCTTAGAAAAATGAGCTAGAACAAGGTACTGAATGAGAGGTTTATCCCTAAACCAAGGATCCTCCCAAAATTTGATTTTCTGCCCATTGCCAACTTTCCAACAAGCTCCTTTAGCTGCAAGAGGTCTATCTTTCAAGATGTTGTTCCATATCACAGATCCCTACACAATGATGGGAGAGGAGAGGAAGGATTCAATAGAGGGAGTAGCGAAAATGTATTTTGATTTAAGGATTTTATTCCAGCCTTTTTCTTCTCCAAAAATTCTCCATCATTGTTTAGCTAGGAGGGATAGATTGATATCGTTAATTTTTCTAATGCCAAGATGCCCATATTTGATAGGCTTGCAAACGTTCTCCCAAGCCACAAGGTGGATTCTATTTTTTTACTCTGTGCCCGACCACAAGAATCTTTCCTAAAGTTTCTCAATAATATCAACAATCTTGGAAGGAATTTTGAAGAGGCTCAACACATAAACAGGGAGATTCTGTAAGGAGCTCTTGAGAAAAAGGATTTTCCTAGCATTTCTTAAGAGGGTCCCTTTCCATCCAAAAAGTTTTATGTTGAACTTATCCACAATAGTATTCCAGAAAGAATCTAGAGGTTTCAGACCCAACGAGAGACCCAAATAGGTGAAGGGAAAATAGGCAATAGCACAACCAAGGATGGTCACCATTCTCTGTTGTCATTCTGGAGGGGTGTTAACAAAAAAGAGAGATATTTCCTCCATGTTAATTAGCTGACTTGTAGCAGAGGAATAGGTATCAAGAGCCTTCTTGATAGCTTTAGCTTCTTTAATCAAGGAAGAACCCATAAGCACAATATCGTCCACAAACTGCTCATGGGAGCTGGGGGGACATGAGGATGAAGGGAGAAGACCCTGAATCAAACCCTCCAGGACCCGTATATAAAAAAATATCCCAAGGCTTTCTACCATGATAGAAAAAAGGATGGGGGAAATTGGGTCCCCTTGGCAGAGCCCTCTAGAAGGAAAAAAAATAGATTAGAAGCAGAGTCATTCACCAACACCGATATAGAAGGAGAGGAAATGAGTTTCCGAATAAGGCCAACCACTTTCAATGAGAAACCTAAGGCTAAAATAAATTTACAAAGGAAGTTCCAATCCACTCTATCATAGGCTTTTGAGAGATCAACCTTCATAAGGAAGCCTTCCTTTTTTGAGACCTCCAGAGAGTGGATGTTCTCATGAACATAAATAATAGAATCCAAAATCTAATGACCGGGGACAAATCCATTTTGCTGGGGGGAAATAATATCCTAGAGGATCTTTAGAATACAAACCGTGAGGACCTTAGAGATGATCTTATAGAAAGTGTTACACAAGGTGATCGGTCTAAAGCTATCAACATTATTGTTCCTGACCTCTTAGGAATAAGGACAAAAAAGATGGAATTAACTTCCTTCAAAAGGGAGGTAGAACCAAATAATTCTTTCACTACATCTGAAATCTCTTTCTCCATAATGTGCCAGAAAGCCTAGAAGAAAAATGAAGGGAACCCATCCGGACCAGGAGATTTTTCTCTTTCAAAATAGAAAACCGTAGCCCTAATTTCTTTAGTAGATGAAATTTCACTCAGCATCTTATTATATTCTCGTCATGATGCACGGAATTGAATCCAAAATCAGTTGTTGGTTGTGTTCAGAGAGGTCGGGGTCAGCTTTGAGTAGAGAAGCAATATAACCAGATAATTCTTTTTTGATTTCCTCCTCCTTGCTCAACCTACCTTGAGAACCATTGATATGCTCTATCCTTTTAGCAGCCTTATGTTTATGGGCAGTCAGATGGAAGAACCAGGTAATCTTATCCCCTGCTTGGAGCCAAAGATCCCTGGAACATTGTATCCAAAACACTTCCTCCTTAGCGATGATGTTATGATAATCAACTTGAATTTTGTTTTCCTTAAGTTTGTTCCCCGAAGTCAAACCCTCTAGCTCAATAGTTTGTTGGATCTCTTGGAGGTCAGCTTGGATTGAGATTTTATTTTTAAAGATATCCCCAAAATCTTCTTTGTTCCAGACTTTAACTTTGTTCTTTATTCTTTTAAGTTTTTGAACAACTATATACATTGATGTACCTTACACTTGGACATTCCACCAATCACCTATGTTCCTAGCAAGGTTAGGGTGCTGCATCCACATTTTCTCAAATCTGAAGGGGTAGTTTCTCTTACCCGAGAGAGGATTCGCTTGGATAGAGATGGGAGAATGGTCAGAACCTACCCAGGGAAGGGTAGACAAAGAGAATTCATAAAGTAGGATCCAAACCATAGAAATTAGGGTCCTGTCTAGATGAACTTGGATCAAGTCATCCCCAATTCTTCTATTCTACCAAGTAAAGTTGTTACCTCTGAGATCAAGGTCCAAGAGGGATTGATTATTAATAAAATTCATAAGAGCCACTCTACTATCAATCTGAGAAGTAATACCTCTAGATTTTTTAGAGTTTCTGAGAGGGGTATTGAAGTCTCCTACCACCATCCAATAATATTTCTTAATGTTTCTTCTCTTAGTTTCCAATTTACACCAAAATCTATCCCTGCCAGTTTTAGAGTTGGGCGCGTAGATGTTTGAAATAACCCAAGTGAAGCCATCCTGACTATGATTGAGCTAAATAGAAGAGATGTTACATTCCAATTTAATAATATCCCTTTGAATGGTATTAAGGTTCCAAAAGGAAGTAGTACCCCCAGAGGCCCCCATTGATTTGCAACCTGCTACACCACAGTTTTTAAAATTTAACTTTTCCACTTTATCTCTAGCCATTTTGGTTTATTGTATGAGGATGATATCTAGCTTCTGATCCCTAACAAAATTTCTCAAAACATCTTGTTTATGGGGGACATTCAATCCCCTTATATTCTAGGAAATAATCTTCATTTATAACATTTGAGAGAAATCCTGGATGGTTCTCTATCTCCCAGCTGCTATACTTTGTCTACTTTCTTGTTCTCGTTTGAACCTATTTTTAGGTCTTCCCCCCGGGGGCTTAGGAGTGCCCACATCCGCTCTCATTACTCTAGTAAAAAAAACTCCTAGGGGCATCCCTAGGTTTAGGCTATTTTGTTTCTTCTTACTATGTGATACCTCAGTCCATAGTTCCTTTGAGAAGGCTAGAAAGGGGTTAGATTCTTCAAGAGAGTTCGCTCATCTAGTATTAAGCCGGGGAGTTTGAGGGCTTAAGATTCTATCATCAGATTTAATACCTATATCAATGATTACACCAGAAGGAGAAGTATATTTCTCAATACAAAGAGTTTCCATACTTGTAGGGTCACCTACTATTTCTCCTTCAAAGGAGTCTTCTGGTTGTGTCACTTCCATCGGAGGAGGCTCCTCACTGCTCCTTGATTTATTAGCTACTTGAGAGGGACCATTTCAACTTAAATCTGATATGTTCCCTAAAAAAATAACTAAGTCTATCAAGCTGGAAGCTTTAGGATTACCCGATGTTTTTTCCTTCCAGATCTTCCTTGGTTCCTTTAGAGGGATGGTTTTTGCTTTCTGATTTTTGAGAGGGCAGTCTTTAGCTCTATGGCCCGATTTCTTACAAGAAAAGAAAACAAAGGGGAGGGATTCAAACTCAACTTCTTGCAACCAAGCCCTAAGATTTGAGTTAATCACAATAGTATTAGGTAGATCCACCGTCTGAAGTATGTTCATACAAAACCTGGCATACACTCTTCTCATTTTTGTTGTTGTCATTGGATCTATCCATAGGAGGTCCCCAAAGGAGCTAGCTAGTCCCCCCAGTACGTCTTCATGCTAGTATTCCTATGGGAGACCTAGGAATCTGACCTAGATTGGGGCCGAGACAAAAAAAGCTGAGTCGTTGGGAACCAAATTTGGGGACCATTTACGTAGAGCTAGAGAAAAATGACTCAGCATCTAGGGGCTACCATAGAGGATATTTGAAAGATCTTCCATGTTAGAGAACTCAAAGGAAAATAATCCTTTAGTCATTACAGCAATATCAATTTACCCTTTAAGGAACCATTTTCTCTTCACAAACTACCTAACAACTTCTATATTGGGTCTCCCCCCAGCAAACTTGCCTATCAGGGTCATCTCCATAGTAGAAATGGAGAAATCAATCAGGGAATCAGGAATAAAGATATAAAATTCACCTTTTGTAGGGTGAGAGAGGATATTGACCACTAAAGGAGGGTTTCCTAGTTGGTTTTCTACCAAAGAGGGCATACCACTTACCCTTAGGTGTTATCACTCCTTCTTTAAGAAAATCTTTAGCCTGGAAAGATCCTTCAGATTTACGGGGGGCTCATTGATAGTACTCTTGAAGTCAGCAGTTCTTGTTAACTTCTGCCTGATTTGGTCTAGATCTTCCTTTTTCTCATTCTGCTAAGGGATCCCTCCAGTAGAGCTGACTCCCTAAGGAGAGGTCTATCAAGATTCTGCACCTGCAACACCAGTATTTCCATTGACAGGCCTGGGATTCAAAAAAAAATTTCCCGCTAAAGCATATTTCCACAGGCTTACCTCCTGAAGTTTCTACCATTACTTTGTATACATCAATTTCAGATTTTCAATTGATTAGATATTCTAATAGTGAATTTGTAAATAGTGTTGATAACAAGATAAGCCCATCTGGGTATGTGTTTAGTTTTGGGCATACAAGAAGAAGCCCATTGTGACTTTATCATCAGCTGAGGCAGAATATGTTGCAGTGACAGCAACAACTTGTTAGACTATTTGGATGAGAAGGATTTCAGATGAGTTGCTACATGAATAGACAGAGATGACTCAAATTTATTGTGACAACAAATCTGCCATTGCATTAGCAAAGAACCATGTTTTCCATAAGAAAAGTAAGCATATTGATACTAGGTATTATTTCATTCAAGAATTGGTAAATGAAAATCAAATTTGTGTGGAATTTTGTAGATCAGAAGATCAATATGCAAATGTATTTACAAAGCCCTTGGGAAAGGAGTTGTTTGAAATTCACAGTGAAAATATTGGAGTTTGTTTGATGCAATAACAATTATCTTTAAGATATATAGTAGAAATTAAGGGGGATTGTTGAAAATAATTGTAATTTCTCCTTCGCCCATGCTGTGTAATTTCTCCTCCTGCCACCGAATGCATAGCATCTGATTTGTGCTTATCTTCATATTTATGGTAAAGAGAAGATTTGAAAATTTGATTCATTTTTATCCTCTTTGGAAAACATCGGATGGTTACTTTCTTTGTACTACAAGATTTATAACCAACAGTAGCAATCAAATTTGTCTCCAGCATGTTTTGTCTTCATTCTCTCACTGTCATTGAATAATCTAATTTATTCTTATCTTGGTATGCTGGAAATAAGATTTTTTGTTTTCCATATACTCCAAGTCTTCCAAACTACCTTTGCTCATTGTTATAGGAGATATTTCATATATATATATATATATATATATATATATATATATATATATATGCATTTTGGGTGTAACTGATCACATAAAAAAATTTTGAGAACAGATTTTGTCTTGTATGTTGTAACATATGATATTTGTATTTGCAATTTTTAACAAATAAGTATTGATTGATATGTTGTAGCATACTGTTGTTTATGCTTTGTTCTTCTATTATTGAGTTTATATGCTCTGTCTGGTCTATTTCATATGCTCTATTTTCCCCTATTTCCTCATCACTGGATCTCCTGACCACAAAATTGAGGCTATCTACACAACATGAGTGTTTCCACCTCCCTTGCAAATTGAGACACATTTTCTCCTACATTCTACATCTCCTCCAAGTGTGTATAATGCCTCCTCTATGTCTATCTATATCTTTGTCTTTTCTCTCTCTTTCCATCTCCCTATTTTTTTCCTCCTTGTTGTCCTTACTCTTTATCTATTTGTCTCCCCTTTTCTCTCTTTCTCTATCTTCACCTCCAGGTGTATCTTTATTTTTTTAGACCTCTATATTTATAAATCTTTCCCCCATCAAGAAAGATAGATGAAAAAATAGCTAGTTCCAAACAAGGGCCCTGCTATAAGGACGAGTCACTTTGTTTGTCACTAGGACTAAGACATAATTGTTTTCCAAATCTAGCTGGTAAGTCATGATTAACATCAATAATCTCATAGAAGTCATAAAAATCACTAGCATCAAAAATATCATTTAGATTGGAAACATTTAAAGTATCATCATCATCAAGAGTATCACCTTCATCGAAATTAATTGCAATAGAATCTACAATACAAATTTAATTATCATGGTCGTTCATTTTCATCTTTTTCAAGTTAAGTTCCTTCCTTGGGCTATGCATAGGTTGGTCAAAGGGAATCAAATCGTCAATAAGTGTCCTAGAGTAGGAAAGGATTTTTGTAGCACACTCATGAGTTCTAGCACCACATTTCTGATAGTGGTCTTGAGCATAATTTTTACGACTGATTTTTTTGGAAATTTGGTTTGGTTTAGGAATAATAAACATTAAGTCCTTTTTTTCTTTACAGGTAAGAATGAAAGGAACCACACTAGGTTAAGATATAACATCTTTGGAAAATTTATAGGATAGAGGAGGTGGCATATATATATGCATTTTGGGTGTAATTGATCACATAAAAATTTTCTGAGAACATATTTTGTCTTGTATGTTGTAACATACGATATTTGTATTTGCAATTTTTAATCAAATAAGTATTGATTGGTATGTTGTAGCATACTATTGTTTATGCTTTGTTCTTCTATTATTGAGTTTATATGCTCTGTCTAGTCTATTTCATATGCTCTATTTTCCCCTATTTCCTCATCAGTGGATCTCCTGACCATAAAATTGAAGCCATCTACACAACATGAGTGTTTCCACCTCCCTTGCATATTGAGACACATTTTCTCCTACATTCTACATCTCCTTCGAGTGTGTATAATGCCTCCTCTATGTCTATCTGTATCTTTGTCTTTTGTCTCTCTTTCCATCTCCCTAATTTTCCCTCCTTGTTGTCCTTACTCTTTATCTATTTGTCTCCCCTTTTCTCTCTTTCTCCATCTTCACCTCCAGGTGTATCTTTATTTTTTTAGACCTCTATATTTATAAATATTTCCCCCATCAAGAAAGATAGATGAAAAAATAGCTAGTTCCAAACAAGGGCCCTGCTATAAGGATGAGTCACTTTGTTTGTCACTAGGACTAAGACATAATTGTTTTGCAAATCTAGCTGGTAAGTCATGATTAACATCAACAAGCTCATAGAAGTCATCAAAATCACTAGCATCAAAAATATCATTTAGATTGGAAACATTTAAATTATCATCATCATCAAGAGTATCACCTTCATCGAAATTAATTGCAATAGAATCTACGATACACATTTAATTATCATGTTCGTTCATTTTCATCTTTTTCAAGTTAAGTTCCTTCCTTGGGCTATGCATAGGTTGGTCAAAGGGAATCAAATCATCAATAAGTGTCCTAGAGTAGGAAAGGATTTTTGTAGCACACTCATGAGTTCTAGCACCACATTTCCGATAGTGGTCTTGAGCATAATTTTTACGATTGATTTTTTCAAAGATCTGGGTTGGTTTAGGAATAATAAACATCAAGTCCTTTTTTGCTTTAGAGGTAAGAATGAAAGGAACCACACTAGGTTAAGATATAACATCTTTGGAAAAGTCATAGGATAGAGGAGGTGGCATATATATATGCATTTTGGGTGTAACTGATCACATAAAAAAATTTTGAGAACAGATTTTGTCTTGTATGTTGTAACATACAATATTTGTATTTGAAATTTTTAATCAAATAAGTACTGATTGGTATGTTGTAGCATACTATTGGTTATGCTTTGTTCTTCTATTATTGAGTTTATATGCTCTATCTGGTCTATTTCATATGCTCTATTTTCCCCTATTTCCTCATCAGTGGATCTCCTGACCATAAAATTGAAGCTATCTACACAACATGAGTGTTTCCACCTCCCTTGCACATTGAGACACATTTTCTCCTACATTCTACATCTCCTCCAAGTGTGTATAATGCCTCCTCTATGTCTATTTGTATCTTTGTCTTTTCTCTCTCTTTCCATCTCCCTATTTTTCCCTCCTTGTTGTCCTTACTCTTTACCTATTTGTCTTCCCTTTTCTCTCTTTCTCTATCTTCACCTCCAGGTGTATCTTTATTTTTTTAGACCTCTATATTTATAAATCTTTCCCCCATCAAGAAAGATAGATGAAAAAATAGCTAGTTCCAAACAAGGGCCCTGCTATAAGGACAAGTCACTTTGTTTGTCACTAGGACTAAGACATAATTGTTTTCCAAATCTAGCTGGTAAGTCATGATTAACATCAATAAGCTCATAGAAGTCATCAAAATCACTAGCATCAAAAATATCATTTAGATTGGAAACATTTAAAGTATCATCATCATCAAGAGTATCACCTTCATCGAAATTAATTGCAATAGAATCTACGATACAAATTTAATTATCATGGTCATTCATTTTCATCTTTGTCAAGTTAAGTTCCTTCCTTGGGCTATGCATAGGTTGGTCAAAGGGAATCAAATTGTCAATAAGTGTCCGAGAGTAGGAAAGGATTTTTGTAGCACACTCATGAGTTCTAGCACCACATTTCCGATAGTGGTCTTGAGCATAATTTTTATGATTTAATTTTTTGGAGATTTGGGTTGGTTTAGGAATAATAAACACCAAGTCCTTTTTTGCATTAGAGGAAAGAATGAAAGGAACCACACTAGGTTAAGATATAACATCTTTGGAAAATTTATAGGATAGAGGAGGTGGTATATAAGCATAGATAGGAGGTGTAGGATGAAAAATAGGTCTTGGAAAATGAGATGGAATAATCTTAGGATCACTAAGCTCACAAATATTATGGATTTTGAATTCTTGATAGTATAGGAAAAGATATCTTTGTAATGTTGAATTGGTTGAGGCATGTAACACTAAAAGAAGCCAAGGTCAAAGTTCCCTTGATAGGATATTTAGGCTAATAGAGGCTATGATTAATCATGATGATTTCTCCATCGTGGTGAAATTTTATATGCTTATCGATAGGAGAGACTACAACTTTCAAGAGGTGATTCAAGGAAGATCAAGTCTAACTTGAAATTGATCAGAAATTGGGATGACAACAATGGTAACATCAAGGATTTTACCACTAACTTCTACAAAAAAGACTAATGGATCTCTCTCTCTCTCTCTCTCTCTCTCTCTCTCTCTCTCTCTCTCTCTCTCTCTCTCTCTCTCTCTCTCTCTCTCTCTCAGACAACTTCAATGCAAGATAACATCTTTAAGTTTCATAGATAAGTTTTCTAATTATCTTAGAATAATGGTCATTATTAGGTTAATTTTAGGGTTAACTTTAAGATTTAGAGATAGTATTAGAGGTATAATAAGAATTATGATAGGGTTCAACTAAGGATTAGAAATAGGGTTATTTTTGGTTAGAATGACCATTATGGTTATTTTATGATTAGGGTTATAGTAATAATTGTTATGATTAGGATTTGAGATAGGATTAGTATTGGGGTAAGGCTTCGATAGTGTACTAGAGTAAGGCTTAAATAAGAGTTTTGGTTTTGGTTAAGTTTAAGGTTAGAATTACTATTAGGCTAAGGATTAGAAATATAATTAGGTATAGGTTTTCGATAAGGTTTTCGTTAAGGTTAGTATTAGGGTTTAGTTTAGGATTACAATTGCATAATATGCATGATTTGTCATGAGATTAACTCATGGCCCTAAATATAGGAAGGGAAAAACTTGGAGAGGAAAATTATTCAAACAAATTAGGGCATGGTAAAAATAAGAAGCTTGTGCATTGAACATATTATGAAATTGTTTAATCCATAAAGTAGGGAAAAGAAAATTTATGAGATTCTCAAGACTAAAATCCACCATTAGAGCAGCCAAGAATAGTAATTTTATCTAAACTCATACTATCATTAATAAACATAAAGTTTTCTACATGGGAGCGTTTCCTATTATATACACACAATAATCTGTAAAAAATGGTTAATGCTTTACATAGGGAAAACCTAGAGAAATATATACAACATTAAATCTTGCAAAACAGAACAACAGCATATAGATTCTGAAGCAAGAAAATGAGCATCCAATACATATTCACTATCCCAAAAATTCACATGATCATTATACTTTTAAAAAAAATGAAGCAAAAAATTGCATATAAACAACAAGAAGATGTCATATTTGTTTGGATAAGTCTTAGATGCACTCCCTGTACGAGTGAGGTTCACTATACGGTGGTCACCGTATGGGCGAGTTCACCGTACAGTGTTCACCATACGGATGACTTTACCCAGTGGCTGTCCATTTGTGTTGGCGGTGAGGTGTTGATAGTGTACAGTGTGCAATTGGTATCGACGGTGAAGTTATAGCCGACAGTGAAGCAGTACCAAATGACAGATGGTGAAGCCGGTGCCGACACAATGGTATTGGTATGATGGATGCCGAAGGGAGTCTCTGTGATAAAGGGAGTCTCCATGGCGAAGGGAGTCTCCAGGGAAAAGGGAGTGACCAAAGGCGAAGGGAGTAACCCAAGGCCAAAGGGAGTGACTCGATGCCGAAGGGAGTGTCTAAGTGACCCAAGGCCAAGGGAGTCTCTGAGGTAAAGGGAGTGACCTGAGGTGAAGGGAGTAACCTGAGGCCGAAGGGATTGTCCGAGGCTGACAGGAGTGAGTTAGTTCAAGGGAGTCTCTAAGGCGAAGGGAGTGAACCGATGCCGAAGGGACTGTCGGATGGAGGAGTAACCGTCAGGACTATCGGATGGAGAATACCAAGGCTATGAGTAACCATTTTGTAAAGTGACGGTTGATATACCAAATTCCATAACGAACTGCAGAATGTATAAATGTCTACGAGATTCATTAGGAATATAGTAGCAGAGAAAGGAAGAGTGTCGAATAGGTGTGGTGCTATATCAGGTTGATTGTACAATCTAATCATGTGAGCCTATGTGAAAAATCCATTGTCTGTTGTATGTAAATTGTTTACTGTAATACAAAGAAGACTGGGGTTTTTTTGGTGGTGGGTATTTTACCCTTAAGGGTTTTCCCACGTAAATACTGGTATTCTATTCTGTGCTTGTTTATTCTTCTGTGTTTACTCTGTTTATTTTTTGTGCATCTTGATGACTGTAATTGGTATTGATAATCATGCCTGTTAAATTTCTCCAAAGAATTTGATACTGTGGAAAGTGTTCCGCAATGTTCTTTCCTAACAATATTAAGACCAAAAAAATAGAACATTTGAATGTCTAAGACATTGAAGCTGATTCTGACAACAAGAACAACATGAAGTGAGTGAACCATCTTGCAAGAAAGCTTGAGAACCTTAGACAAATCAACAAGATAATGCTCGTTCTCTAACTAGTTGAGATGGTGTAGCAGCTTGGCACCCAAAGATGAATAGTAAGACCAAAGATGGGAGGAGTAGGAGTAGGAGTAGGAGTAGGCATGAATAAAAGTACAAATGAAACTTATTGCTATAGTTGTATATCGCATACCTGGCTATATAGGAAATTTGAACTTCCAATTTATCATTGACCGCCAAATTAACATGAAGAACAATCGAAGTTTTCATAGATTCAGATCAGCAATGAGAAAAATGAATAATCATTATAGTACTCTAATATGCTTGATGGCCCTCTGACAATCCATATTACAATCATTTCGATACAGAATGATCTGAAATATAGACTGAAACATAAACACAATTAAAACTAAAGATTATCATCCATGAACATAAAAAAGTTATCTATAAATTTTTTTGGAACATTTTTATATTACTTTCCAGTGAACTGAACATTTGAAAAACAATCTGCTACTACTTACTAGACCCCCTTCCTAATCACACTATGCACACTGGTGGGTAAAGCCCAGGAAATAATTCATTCACCACTCTCCTCTTGTATTCCATATCTAAATGCCCATTAAAATCTGCAAATCTAAGAATAAAATAACTGAATGGGATGTTGTGAGCAGAGTCAGTAGCAATGACACTCTGCTACAAGATTATTCCAGTGGATTCTTTGATCATCTGCTAATGAGATATGGCTTTGAATATAAACTTCCCTCATGTAACTCTCCTCAATATTTTCTAAAGTCCTCAGAAAATAAGAGTACAATCTGTGACCTAAAGAAGAAAGTTGCCTCAACATTAATGGTATGTTTCAGGTGCAGAAAGGGATGTATGTGATTAAATAACACGCCATATCAAACACTCACCACATCTCTAATGATTCCTTCAAACCCTTCACTCGTGTTTCACTCCAGACATTAAAACCAACATAAGTTTCCTTAAGAAGAAAACCCAGATCTAATATGAACAATGAAAGGCTACCCATTTTATTAAATTGTTGATCTACTACATATATTGAATGGACATTCTTAGTTAGAAATAAAGGAGGATATATTTCGATAAATTTACAGCAGATGACATAGTTATTTTCCATGGAAGGGAGATGGATATAATGGATCAACCCAAAATTTCCCGTATAATTGGCAGTGGCAACATGTATAATGGCTGCATTAACAAGAAAATACGAGTCAAATCGCCACCACTTGCACTCCTGACTTCCTGGGGCTCACTTCTCCTTCCTCTTCGTGAGGAGTATAGTCCCAATATTGAACCTATGGAGAAGACATCATCATAACAGTGATCGTCACAAGTATATGGATTGAAAGTCTTAGCTTAAATGACGAAGGCCTTGGACCCATTCCCTCAAAATGGAAGGGCGGGGACGAGAATGGGTGGGGGTTCAATTCTTCAAACTGCAATTAGAAAATCATTGGAGCTCGATACTTTTTCAAAGGGTCCAAAACTAAAGATCCCATCAATGATATCTTGGAATACAAATCTCCTCGAGACAACGACGACCATGGGACACATACAGCTTCTACTATTGCTGGGGCTGAAGTACCTGCAACAAGTTTCTTCAATTTCACTAACGGAATGGTCTTATTCCTTACCTCTCTCTCACTGATAACAACAACTTGAATGAATCCCAGACAACATATTTGGTATTGTTCAAGTGCACCGCAACACGACAATATCTGTGAAATTGGAGGGTGAGTCGCATTTCTGGGTCGGCAGGCTGCATCTCACAAGTCATCGATTGTTTGATAGATCAGACAGTGTTTTCTCTACTTCTTCCACGGCTTCGAGAAACCATCTGGATGACAAGGAGTCCCTATGAGTTCTAACCAGATTCTGATGACCCGCCTCAAATGACAGTTTGGTTGCCTTAACTTGTTTCCTCTTACATACATCTCCACCATGTTATGCTCTATCAGCAACACCGTTGTATCAGGATTGAGTTCCTCAAAATATCATCTCCTACAACAAACCATGAAAAGAATAATTGTCAAAAAGGAAAATGGAAAAGCCGAAGCGTGGGCAGAGAGATTCAATAAGACTATGTATGGTGATTTGTATCTAAGACATCTTAACATGCACTTTTTATGTGGAGATTAGCTACTAGCAAATTTTACATGCTAGCAGAACACAAAATTTTACAGTTAAACGGATATCAAATTTTATTTTGAATTGGACAAAAAAATGTAGAATGATGGAAATAAAAACTAAATGACAGGCAATGTTACAACGGTGAACGGATTATTGTTTAACATGCGTAGCTCTTTAGAAATTAGAGTCCTTCCCGGATGAAATGATTACAATCATAAATTAGTACGTTGATTAAATCGAGATTTTCCATTCCCGTAATTGCGGTTACTATTGGGGATCTATGAAGCCCAATTGTCCCTGCTTTCCCTCCAAGAGACTTTGTCTTTTCCGCTTCTTTGGTGGCTTCTCAAGAGTCTCTTTGGAGCTCTTTATTATTGTCATTGCTGTAACTTGTGATGACCTTTTTCTGGATTAATAAGATATTTCTCCTGCTGAGTGTGGATGTAGGCAAATTCGCCGAACCACAATAAATCTTGCATACTCTGTTTTTATTCCTGTTTTCACATTTTATTTTTGCTCTTCAATTTTTACAATTGGTATCAGAGCGAGGTGTTGTTGTTCGGAATTCAGAGTTGAAATTTCAGGATTATGGAAGAGCTTAAAGTGCAGAAGTTTACAGGCAAGGCCAAATGGAGTCATTATTAATTAAGCAAGATCTGACACTTGCTTTAGAGGGGAAATGGAAGCAACCAGACACGATGTCTGATGAGCATTGGGAAACAATGGGCAGGAAGGAAAGAGTGACAATTCTTCCTTTGCTGTCCAAAAAAGTGCTATTTAATGTTACAGAAGAAACAACAACAATTGGGACAAGCTGAAAACTACTTATGCAATGGCATCCGCTACAAACAAAGTTTTCATCATGAAGAAACTCTATAGTCTCAAAATGAAGGATGGTGGTAACATGGAAAATCATCTCAATGAGTTTACTACTCTTCTCACTCAAGCAAATTCGGTAGGCATGCCACCAAGCGATGAAAACAAAGCTGTCTTATTGTTATGTTCTCTCCAAGCCAGCTGGGATGGAGTTGTAACAGTCATAAGCACATCCACTCCCGAAAAGAAAACGTTATTTTTTGATGAAGTTGCAGCTACTCTTCTTAGCAAAGACATGAGAAGAAAGAATGATGTTCCTTCGTTCAGTGAAGCCTTAACGACGGTGAGCATCGACTATAGAGGAAGGAGCCATCAAAGAGATAGAAACTCCAATAATAGAGGGTGATCTAAGTCTGCTAAAGGAATAGATTCTAAAGAAAGCAAAGGGGATTGTTGGTTTTGTGGCAAACCAGGCCACTCAAAGAAAAATCGCCATGGTTACAAAAAGGCACAAGATAAGGTGCGGGCCAGCCAAGTAAATATTGCTTATGAGAAGGATGATTTCAGAATTTTAGTTCTCTCCGCAAGTGATACTATTTGACAATCATGGGTACTTGATTCCGGTGCATCCTTTCATGCTTCCTCACACACGGAGTTGTACACAAATTACCAAGAAGGTAAATTTGGGAGATTTTTCTTGGGTGACAATAATTCTTGTGACATTATTAGAAAGGGTGATATTTTATGGCCATTACATGGAGGATGACAATGGCTATTAAATGATGTTCGACATGTTCCAAAATTGAAGAGAAATCTGATTTCTATTTCTCAACTTCATACTCAAGGCTTCCATACATTCTTGAATCCAGAAACATGGAAGATAACAAAGGGGTCTTTGATAGTTGCAAAAGGAGATAAAGTTGGGAGTTTATATATCCTAGAAAGTAATGATGAAGTGGGAGCTGCTATGACAATGGTGGAAAGAAATTTAGAGCTTTGGCATCAAAGGCTTGAGCACATGAGTCGGAAAGGACTCGATGTAATGCTGAAAAAAGATCAACTACTAGGGCTGAAATCTATTGATATAGAATTTTGCAAACATTGTCTCTATGGAAAATAGAATCGGGTCTGCTTATTGAAGATCGGTAGTGAGAAGAAGGGAACACCCTCAAAGCTTGTTCACACAGATGTCTTTGGACCCACTGAGGTAACCTCCTTTGGCGGCGGTAATTATTTTGTTACCTTTCTAGATGTTTGTTTAAGAAAAGTTTGGATTTATATGCTCTCTAGGAAATCATAATTTTTCTCTAAATTCAAAGTTTTTAAAGATCTTGTTGAAAATCAAAGTGGACACAAGATTAAGTGTCAAAAAAGTGATAATGGAGGAGAATTATGCTCCTCGAAATTTGATTTTTTTTTGTGCAGATAATGGTATCTGTCAAATCAAAGTTGTTTTGTTTACTCCACAAGAAAATAGAGCATCAAAAAGGTTGAATAGAACAATTCTTGAGAGAGCTTGGTTATGCTCTCTAATGCCGGATTGAGTAAGGAATTATGGGCTGAGGTATGTAATACAACGATGTATCTCATAAATCAAAATCCTTCATCATGACTATACTTTGGCATTCTGGGGTGAGGAATGGTTGGGAAAAAGAATTTCATATTCTCACATCCAAGTGTTTGGGTGTAAAGTTTTTGTTCAAGTGCGGAAAGAAAAGAGAACCAAGCTGGATTTTAAATCAAAAAGGTGTATCTTCATGGGCTATGGTGAAGATCAGTATGGGTTTCGTATTTGGGATACAGCAGAGAAGAAAATTATCTATAGCAGAGATGTTGTCTTCAATGAGAAGAGATTTCTAGGTCAACAGCCACAATCAATATCAGAGGAAGAATATGTGCCCAAAATTATTTTTAAAAATAATGTCTCAAACACACATAATGGTTGTAATCAGCAGTTCATTTGAACTGCAAATTTATATTCACCAATCCATGTGACATCTATTTCAAGTGACAGTGATTTCTTTATCAGAGATGACACAGATATTGGTCATGGCACTAGTAAGAGCGAGATTCTAAAACCAAATACACATGAAGTGGTTCATCATGGTAGTATGGACTTCCTTATTCAACACCCTGATGACAGGGTAGGTTCTCAACATGACAGAGTTATACTGTCAAAAAATTATCCATTTTAAAATACAACTAAGGAGCATGTTGAATCAGAGCATAGACGACATGGCATGTCTGTAGGCAATCACGACATGGAAGCTAGCAATCACGGCATGTTTGTAAGAAATCAGGATGGGGCAGCTAGCAATCATGATGACCTTACCAAAAATGTTCACATTGGACATTTAGACCATCTAAAGACATCACGATTTGTTTCCCCTGTTTCGATGGCTAACGAAACAAAAACATGTGACAGGTTAGCTAGCATTCCACCTCACAATATGTCATTGGATTTTGAAAGAGAAGGAAGCTCTGTCAATTTGTCTCTAGGAAGCGAACACTCATCAAAGGGAAATGGTCTTGATGCAAGGGTAGTCAACATGGAGTTTGGACATTCCCACGCCACTCATTTGGATGCCACCTATCAACTACATCCTTTGTCACATTCATGGGAGGAAAGTATCCTTGTTTTCGATGATAGAGGAGAGATTTGGAAGCATCATAAGGAGGAAAAAAATAGAGATGTTGCCTCTACTTCTAGCTCATTTACATAGAAAACTTTCTGACCCATATTCAATAGGCAGCCCTCATGAATTGTATATTCCAAAAGAAGCTCAGCCTGGGTATGAGGAAAATAGTAATCATCAGAAATTAGAAAATGATCAGGGACTCAGAAGATCATCTCGACAAAGAAAACCTCCAGTGAAGTTCTCTGATTATGAGTTATTGGTTGCAGAGGAGGCAGAACTGTCTTTACTAGTGTCTGATCAATTCCAGCCTGCAAATTACAAAGTTGCTTGCAGATCTTTGGATTTGCAGAAATGGCAAGAGGCCATGAGGGAAGAAATGGATTCGTTGGCAATGAATCAGACTTGGGACTTGGTGACTTTGCCACTAAAAAGACAAGCTCTCACAAAGAAATGGGTTGATAAATTAAAGGAAGAAGATGGTGGCAAGGTTTGTTATCAAGTCAGATTAGTGGTCAAAGGGTATGGACAATAGCAGGGTATTGACTTCAATGAGATTTTTTCCCCGGTAGTCAAGATGACGACTATTAGAGTCATTCTAGGCTTGGTTGCTGCATGGGATCTTGAGCTTGAGAAGTTGGATGTCAGCACTGCGTTCCTACATGGTGATGTATATGAAGAACTTTATATGATGCAGTCGGATGGTTTTGTGAAAAAGGGGAAGGAGCATCTTTATAGCGGGTTGAAGAGAAGTTTGTATGGACTTAAGCAGGCCCCAAGGCAATGGTACAACAAATTTGATCAATTTATAATTGAGCACAAGTTCACACGTTCGGAGGCTGATCCATGTGTTTATTACAAACAGTTGCCCACCGGTGAATTTATAATTCTCTACTTTATGTGGATGATATGTTAGTAGTCGTGACTAGCATGAAGATTGTTTGAGAATTGAAGAAGCACTTGGCCAGCAGATTTGCGATGAAAAATTTGGGGACAACCAAGAGGATACTTGGGATGACCATTTCACGGGATAGATTCAAGAGGAAACTTTGGTTATCTCAAAAGCAATACGTTGACAAGGTATTGGACAGATTTGGCATGCTGGAAGCCAAACCAGTTTGTATTCCTTTAGCATCTCATTTTTGATTGACTGTTGAAATGTGTCCCACAACACAAGAGGATATAGAATTTATGAAGGGAGTCCCTTATACTTTAGCAGTTGGAAGCATTATGTATGCTATGATTTCTACTCACACAGATATTGCTCATGCAGTGGGAGTAGTAATCCGGTTTATGAGTAATCCCAAAGAGCCTCATTGGGAGGTAGTTAAATGGATTCTCCACTATCTTAAAGGTACTTCTTCTCTTTCTTTATGCTTTGGGACAGATAAGACACCATTGCAAGGATTCGTAGATTTGGATCTTGGTGGAGATTTAGACAAGCGGAGATCCACCTCAGGTTATGCTTTCACATTTGCTTGGGCAGCCATCAGTTGGGGTTCTAGATTGCAACATTCGGTTGCACAATCATCTGCTAAAGCCGAATACATGGCTCTCTCCCGAGGGCAAAAGAGATGGTATGGTTGCAAATTTTGTATAAGGAATTGGGCTTGCAACAAATAGATTTTAATCTTTTTTATGACAGTAGTAGTGCTATATTCATGAGCAAGCATCATACATCTCAGCAACACTCTAAGCACATTGACTTGCGTTATCATTACATTCGGCATGTGGTTGAAGAAGAAAAACTTCAAGTTGTAAAGATCTCCACCAAGGTGAATCCAGTTGATGCTCTCACAAAGCTTGTTACACAGGAGAAGTTCGAGTTTTGCCGAGCTTCTCTCGGCATTTCCAGCATGTGATAGCAAGGATTAGAGTAGGGGAATAGCTTGTTATAACAGTGGTTGGTCTTCAAGTGAGAGATTGTTTGGGATATATTGAAGCCCAACGGTCCCTACTTTCCCACCAAGAGACTCTGTCTCTTCTGCTTCTTTGGTGGCTTCTCAAGAGTCTCTTTGGAGATCTTTATTATTGTCATTGTTGTAACTTGTGATGACCTTTTTTTTCAATTAATAAGATATTTCTCCTGCTCAGTGTAAACGTAGGCAAATTTGTCGAACCACGATAAATCTTGCATACTCTATTTTTATTACTGTTTTCACATTTTATTTCAGCTCTTCAACTTTTACAATTACATTTTTCATATTTGTAAGACAACCGTAAATTAAAATATACCGAATTGAACACGAAAGGCCATTAAACTAGTACGAGAAGCGCAATTAGTGTTGTATTATTAAACTAGTTATAACATAACAATACGATAATAGATAGAAAAGCCGCGGCTTCTGCCATACACGGATAACATCATCTACGAGTAAATAATCCATCTCTCTAGTTATCCTTCTCATTGGCAAATCCATATGTTGTAATAATACTATTGTTCGGAACAATCTAAACCACGTCTCCTTTACTTATAGTCTATACGATCTCCCCGCACTTGCTATCTGCAACAAGAACAGAAATAAAACTTAATTAATCACACAGCCTAGCTAAGACATTGAAGATTATACGCATATGAGAGAAAGGAAAATGCTAAATCTGGTTAAAATAGAAACACTAACTTACAATATTTAGTGAAAAAAGAATCGCTAACTTACAATATCTAATGAAGTGTATGAGGTGGAGGAGCGTTATGCTAAGACATTATTTTAAGACGAAATAAAATTTTTGTCTTGAATATTTAAAGTATTATTTAAATCATCTTATATAAAAAATTAGAATTATTTCCATCGTCTTAAATTAAAAGTTAAGACAAAAAGTCATGCATTTTAGCCACTAAAAAGACATGCATTTTAGCGGCAAAAGACAAGCAACTGCGCCAAACAATTTAGCATATCTCCGGAATAGAAATACACCTCGTACACACTCATCCAATTCTTTCTGATTGTCTTAGAACCTAAGACCGCACAGTGTAGAAAGCTGGGAGCGAACTAGAAGGGTTTGAAAGATCTAAGTTTTGATTTGAGTAAGAGTGCTTTGTATCCCAATACTTTGCTGCAAGCATTTCTTCAATAGTTAGGGAAGCCCTATTTTTTTATTCCACCATTGTATCTTTCAGGGAGCTAACAATTTCTGTGAGTTCTTTTTTTTTTTTTATTTGGACAAGGGCATTGCGGTCATTGATAGTGATTCAGGTGACTAGAACAAAGCACTGTTGCAGTAGATCCCTATAACAACACCAAGGCAGGTACCCATCATATTCCCTAAGTATATTTTAAATTTACAGGGCTTGCCAAAATTATTAAGAAATTTTCGTAATGGTGCGACTGATATTAAAATCCCTAGTAAAATTTTCTTTCTAGATTCTATAAGTTTGGTTTTTGAAATTTTCTTATTTCATGCTAGGCCTCATATTCTCCTTACTATGTGTATTTCCCTCTGCTATTGTTCCCCTTCCTCTAAGTTTGTAGAGAGACGGTGTTGATTGGGATTCCCATTTTTGAAAGCATATGGTCTTAAGCAACAACATATAAAAATGCCGTTGTGTGCCTGCACATCAGTAGAGTACTAGTTGTGGAGATGAGAGCTCAAAGTGAATTTGGAGGATTTAGTGAACAAAATCATTAGTGCTTCCCTTCTCTGGCTAGTTTGATTTGATTTTACATTCGATTCATGGTAATAGACTATTCCTCAAATTTTTGTATTGCTCGTGCCAGTGCCTCTCACTTTTGCCGCTTTTTGTGCTTGGTGTTTCATGGTGTTGATCGCTTCTCGTATTTGCATATGTCTCCACCCTCCCCAGACAAAGTATCTTCTACCT
>MU223338.1:78288-135744 GCA_018584345.1 Thuja plicata | reverse complement strand
CATGGGAGCCTTCTTCTCAAACGGGGGATGGTGAACGATGGGATGAGGGTTGTGCGGTCGTGGGCTGTGAAGAGGGAAGGGGGAAGGGTAGGAGGGTGAGCTCCTGGTAAAGGCTTCCCATTGTGGTGGGAGGGAGGAAATGGCCTCTCCGATGAACACACTGACACAAATGCCAACAAGACGATAAGTAAATGGGACTTATGAAAAGCCCTTGCAATTGTTGATAGTCAACTGAAATGGGGAAAGGGTTGAGGGGTATTTATACTCGACCAGCTGAAGGCGAGCCTACTAGAAACTTCAAATTCACACTGCTTAAAAGGAGACTAATTGTCATACGTGGTGTGAATAACAGAAAACTTGAGATTTTGCGACAAGGGAATTGTCAACATACACCACTTGTTTTCAGACGCACGTATCATAGAATTAGTCCGTTAATCAGGCATCAGTTAAGGAGTTGGAAATTGGGGTAAAATTTCTGTTGTTCACAAAGTCCAAATATTTGGCAGTCTCAAGAGTTTAGCAGCTACATTAGTGTCTCCTTTTGTGAAAGAGAAGTACGCCTCACATGTGGAGGCAGAACGTAGGGAAGTGAGGGATAGGGAATTTCAACGTTGAGCCGTGTGATGGTAGGAAGAGGGATGTGTGTGTAGATGATGAGGTGGATTTATAGAGAGATAGAGATGGATTTATAGAGAGATAGAGATATAAGAAGATATATAGAGAGGGATACCAGAAGAGACCAATAGAACTAAATAAGAGAGAACTAGAGATCTATTTTTTTCAAAATAAGTATATATTTTAATTTTTTCTTTCTTTGAAATATTGAAACTTCCAAACTGTCATGTTGAAAAATATTTAGGGACATAATTTACATTAAGAGGGTTTAATTCTATTTTGTGCTTTTATGTATGTCAAATATAAGAAAGACAATATATATATTGACATGACTCACATGGCCTAATGGATGTAAACAAAGAAAGACGTTAGCTTACTGTTAGGTGGCTCTGAAATTGACTTTCAATTTTGTAAGATTTCAATTCATGTGCATCGTCTCACCACCTTAGACCAAAGAAATCAATCTTTCTACATGTAATTCCATGGACCAAATAGGCAATCAGCCATATGTTCCATAAATTTATTGTGTACCATGCACTTATAACTTGCTAATTTTTAAGATGCTTTTATAGTTTATTTTGTTTTTGTATACATCAACCTTTTGATGAGAACCTCAATCTACCATAACATAAAACGTTGATTCAACCAATATAGTCACTTTAAATGTCAATATGATATTAGTTTTTCCTACTTTCTTAACACTTTCTAAGGTTAATGGTGCCATCAAGAAGTTGAGTCCGCTTTTGGCCAAAAAGTAGAACTATTTTTCCTATTTATTTTTTTAAATTTGATCTATTTGACTTAAAAAAATTGAAGCACTTATAGATTGAATCTCAGAACATGTCACTACTATGAATTCTAGTACTTGAAGTCTAATTTCCAAATATGTAATTTATTTGAATACCCATATGATACAAATCAATTCTGAATAGGTGTTACTAAAAACCACATTTTTATAGTCACTTTTTCATGACCATATCATGCCCATGTATACCAAGCATAATTTGACCTAAATGAAAGTATTTCTCTGAATCCTTCTTGGAATTGGTATGTAACAGTCATGATTGATGACAATATTTTTCTATAATTTTATTTCTGATTTTTTTATTGGGCATAATTATTTTGTTTTTTTAAGCAAAAGTGGGTGGGCCACTATAAATATATATTAATAATAAAGCTGGTTCAAGAGCTCCTCCGGGAAAGAACCAGTAAGAAAACCCAGAGTCCTTGCTCAAATACATAGGAAATAATCAGAGAAAGAGAACCCTCTCTATTACATTGGATAGAACATACTGTAGTATGGAAAGTAGTCTATAATGAAAATAAAGCACATTGGCTTCATACAAAGTATCAGAAATCCCTGATGATCGAGATCATTTGTCAGATAAGCTGTCGGTGCTTGCATTATTGGTATTGTCTGTTGGCCAGTGTCAGACAAATTATCATCGGTGACATATGATGATGTTGTCGGTGTCGGTAATGGTTTGAGTCAGACGCTGGTACTAGTGTCCATGGTGTCGGTAATGTGAGGGTCGGAGACCAATGTGGTTGGTGACGGTTATAACCAATGTCATCATTGGTGCTGGACCCTGTCGGTAAGCAATAGAACTGGTATCCCAATGGTACTTGAAGCATATATATTCCCAACAGAGAGAATTTGTCCGTTGTGGTCGGTGTAGGTTATGCCCATTATCGCCGACGGTGCAGTTCCCCATCGGGGAATAGTGGAACCGGTAACTCCAAGGTACCTGTCCCATTTACAGCTCCATGAAAAAGAATTTTGTATTATCTCAAGCCCCAAAATACCATGAATTTGTTTCTTCAAAATCAGACACTAACACAGGGCCAAATTTATCAACATCTATACAAAATTGCAAAATTAACTGCTTACTGATGCTTGTGTCACTCTTGCCTCTTCATATCCTCTGAAGCCTCCACAGTCTGATGTGAATGGTGAGGCCCTTCCATAACCACTACCTTAGCATCTACTTCTGGTGTAGCCAACACCCAATTGGACGTCCCCAAATTCTGTTGAACGTGAGATGTCATAACTTGAGGTCCCCATCCCGTAAGCCATTCAGATGATTCTGCTCCAAGGGGGATGGAATCCAACCCACTTCCTTGTATTTCATGGTGTCTGCCTTCCCAACCCAATGTGGGCATTACACCTGACACCTAGCTCGATGACTATGATTCTTGTGCATTTTTGTGAATGTTGGCGCACTTGATATCTCCTTGCCTATCTTGAGGGTTCCGGAGCTTGTTGTGCTTGATCATTTGAGGTACATTTGGAACTCCTAGGAGGACCGACAGTGCATGAACTATGACCATTATTTTCCCCTCCAGCATCAGGCCAAGACTATGCCCACCCTCTTGCAGAGAATTTCGCATGATCTACTCATTCTGCGTTTCTATTGCCCTCTTGGCACCATTAAACACAACTAAAGCTCTATGGTTGTGCAGAATTTGGTGTGTGGTGAACAAACCACCAATCATTGCGTGGCCATTCTAGAGGTCATAGTTGTGCATAGCCTTTGGGCATAATTATTGTTTTTTATATATCCTTTTTAAATAGGCAAGCTCTCCACGCACAAATTTTAATCATTTAAGAAAATACATTAAAAAAAATAACAAAATAACCTTGGAGAATTTTATCACAAAGGTGTAGTGATGGGAGGTTCTCTGCAATAGGAGCGATGATTAAGACAAAATGGGGATCATGGTGGAAGGTGCCGGTGTCAGGAAAGAGAAGAAACAAGCCTTTTATATGAGCAATTCCAAAAAAAAATTACACTAGGTCAATCTGCATTATCAAAAGAGAGGCCATGCTTGTGGTAGTGAACACATTTCCCAACCTTTCTATTTCAAAATGCAACAATAGGGTGTTCACCACAGTGGCAGAGAACAACTATGGGGAGAGAGGAATCTGATAAAGTACCCATAAATCCTAACCTCATTCCCATCTTTCCAACCACTCAAGATGGTTATTCATTCAATCCCCCACTTCCTAAGAAGGCTTGGTCGGGTCTACATTGGGACATCCATAAGAAGTGTGCAGACGTCATAAAAAATAACAGGATTCTAGGATACACAAATGTTTTGAAAAGAGATATCTAGGGGCAACGGTGAAATCACAAGGTTAGTTTCAAATGGATTTCAAGAACTGATAGCCCTGAGCTAAGAAGGTAGCTTCATGAGAGTCAAATATCCATGAATGAGAACAAACATGGAAAGAACAACCCCACCATAGAAAATACTAAAGATGTACAAGTTGGGGAAACAATTCAACCTCAGGCAGATAGACTCATTTCTCCTCCTTCTGAATTCTCAATCACCTTCTCTGAAGAGACATTAGATGAGAGAAGGTGCCTCCTGCTACAACAAGCATTGATTTATAAGCTATAGGAAACCAACTTGTCATACATAGATTTCAATAACTGGGCATATAATAACTGGCAAAATATTTATGTTATTGATTGTATAGATGTTGACCTGGGTTTCTTCTTAGTCATGTTCAAACATAAAATTAGTAGAGATAAAATATTTAAATCTAAAGGGTGGTTTTATAATAAGCATGAGTTATATATGAAACAATGGTGCCCAAAATTGAGCAGTCTGAATCATTCCATTAAATTAATTCCAATGTTGGTAACCCTTAAGAATTTTTCTATGGAATATAGATCTACATAAATTCTTCAAATATTTTCTAACAAACTGGGCATTTATCTCAATCATTCCTACTTGGACAAGTCGTCGACTTCAAATCTATGTCTACTTATGAATTTTAAAAAAGAACTCGCAAGATCAATCGAGATCATATAAAAATTTTGCACATGTGTCCAGCTTGTCTCTTACAATCATTCATAGACGGATCTAGAATACCCTCAAGATCATTCTCAAAAGGCCTCTAGTTATATTAAGGAACTCACCGAAATTGATAGGGATCCAACATAGAACAAGGCAGAAGGAGTGCCAGACAGGGATTAGAGGGAGATGCAAAACTCACAAATCCAGTTTTCTGACCTTTTTCTGGAGTTAGTTTTTCAGTCTGAGTTTGTAACAACTAATGTGACTCTGGTTGAAGATGACTTCAAAAAAGAGAATAACTTCTTTCTATGGTTTATATACTTGAAACTGAAAATCCTTTCAAGCAACAATCAGAGGATATTATGCTTACTGGGGCCCCAAATGTCCTCTATTAGGGTTCTTGTTGAATCCCAGGTGATGTGGAGTAGAGCCTATCTTAAAGGACTTTCTCAGAATGATATAAATTGAAAAGGTTGTATACAGGCCTTGGATCAAATCCAAATAAATGACATAATCATTTTTAGAAGTCTCCAGGGCAGATCAAGATTACAATAAATATGGATAAGTCATCTTGGGATAAGCCTATCAGGTCACACTTGAATTTTTCTCCTACGGTCTATATACCTAATTTCAATCATGATTATATAGAGCAACTCCTATCTCAATGGTTCATAGAGGTACAAGAAAGTATGATCTCAAAATTGGTTAATCAAGTCCTAGCAGAAAAGGAGTTACTTTACAACCTCTTCGAGGGGAGGTTTCTAACACTGCTCCCACAAAGTGTCTCCATACAAAGAACCTTAAGATCTGGCCAATAGATATATCTCTAGCAAGCTTCGAGGATGATATCCTCCAAACTAAGCTTTGCGACATGTGGAATTTGGCCAAATTTGAGATAGAAAGATTACCCCCTCAGGTGGTGGAGAAAGTTGGCAGGGACTCTTTCTTACATTTACCACAAAGACCTCTGATTTTCATGGAGTTGGAGCCCATAACATCTACTGATAGTTCTGCATGTAGGAAATCCTCTAGACTAAAAGCTAAAGAATTGGATGGAAAATCTTTAGTGGTGATTAATATTGGAACCTCCAAACAAATGAAAAATAATAAGGTTGAAGATGGTAAAACCAAAAAACATTATTCAATAGAAAAAAATTAAAGGGGGCATTGTGCCTCTTAAATCAGTCTTGAAAAAGAAACAATGAAATGAGACAGGTAAGGGAAACTCTCTTAACAAATGTGCGGAGGACAAGGCTCAGGGATCACCTATTTCTCCCAGATTGCAGGCAGTATATGACCTTTTTGGATGTTGAGGGACTAACTCTTTCCTGGACAAGGACTCCAACTCACTCACTTATGTAGAAAGACTTCTAGATACAGATTATGTGGAGGGCGAAGAGAGACTGGAAGATATTGAAGGTTTGATGTTCTCCATTTCTAATATTGAGGAATCACATCAACCTTCATCCAACAGGTGGAGCCCACCTAATTCGCCCTTGGCTCCCATTTCTCATAAGGAAAAAAACATTCAATTAAGTATTAAAAAATCCATAATCAGGAAATCTTGTCCACATTGTGGGGTAAAACGTAAGAAAGGAAATCATTATAAGAATTAAGAGTAGAAGATGGGGATGCCTTTGACCAAAACAAGATCACAACTTATTTTCAAGTAGGGAAGGGGAAGCTCCTTCCCAAGTTACAGTAAAAATCCTATCATGGAATGTTAGGGGTCTAAATGCCCCTAAAAAGTAGTGTATAGTTAAACATTGCATTCTTTCTATCAAGGCAGATGTTGTTCTGATGTAGGAACCTAAAATGAATAATGAGAAGATGTCTAAATTTACCAAGGAATTAGGTAACTTCTTCATGGAGGTTGTAGAGGTTATAGGCTCTTCTGGTGGTATTGTGATAATATGCAATACAAGAAATGCTTCCTATTCAAAGGTGATAAGGAGTAACAATTGGATGGGAGGAGAAATCAACAGTCTCTCCTCTAATCTAAGGCTATATATCTTAAATGTTTATGGGCCAAATCTCAGACAAAATAAATTGCAATTTTTGGAGGAGATTAGTGGCTGCCTTGCGGATTGGTCTGACAAAAACGTTGTTCTAGGAGGTGACTTCAATGCCATAGCTCATTTATCTAAAAAGTTGGGAGGTTCTCATAGGGAATCTCAAATTCAAATATATTTTAACGACTAGATGCATAGAGACAATCTATTGGAAATTGAACTTTAGAATGAGAAATTCACTTGGTCGAATCAGAGACTTGGGTTCAACAATATAGCAGAAAAATTAGATAGATTCTTCATTAAAGGAGATTTCATAGCCTTTCCCTTTTATCTGAAAGCTTCCGTTTCTTGAACCTTAGGATCCGACCATTGTTCTATTGTGCTAGAGATTTTAGGGGAGGACAAACCCCTGCTTTGTCCCTGCAAATTTGAGAATATGTGGCTAAAAGATAAGGATTTCTCCAAATTGGTCGAAGATTGGTGGAAGGCTTGTCGTGTGAATGGATAAACAATGTTCTACTTTGTTTCAAAGCTTAAATGCATCAAACAAAATCTTATAATTTGTAATAGAACTCATTTAAAAAATATTTTCTCTTCCAAAATAGATATTAGGCAAAAGCTCAAGGATTTGAATGAAACCATCATCCAACATGGAATGAATGAGGAACTGTATGACTTAGAAAAAAATACTCTCAAAGAACACAGAGACATCTTAGAGAAAGAAGAAATCTTTTGGAGACAAAAGTATAGGGAGACTTGGTTGGAGGCAGGGAAAAAACACAAAATTCTTTCATTCAGAAGCATTTTATGGACCGTACTATTTAGTTAAGTTTTTGCTACAAATGTTTTCCCCCATGATATAAATGTATAACAACTGATAGTTTCACGCATGCTAGCAAATAAAATTTGGGATATTTTAGTTTTTTTATCCATTTTTTTTTTGGATAAAACTGCTTTGCTTAGGGTTTAAGCTAATTAAAGAATATCTTTTTTTTTTTTTAATTTGTGTTTTCCTCCACTTTTTTGTTTGAGGAAATTTATATATAGTAAATGTATTCATTTTTAATCAATGAGAAATTTTTCTTCATCTTATTCTTTTCTGAAATTTTCCTTTATACATATACAAGTTTTTTTTTCTATCTAGATCCAATGCTTGCAGGTTAGCTAAAATTTTGCATGCTAGGAAAACACAAACTTTTATAGTTAAACGATTATCAAATTTTATTTTCAATTGGACGAAAAGATGAAGTAGAATGATGGAAATATAATACGTAAATGACAGGCAATGTTACAACAGTGAACGGATTATTGTTTAACAGGCGTAGCTATTTTAGAAATTACAGGCCTGCCCGGACGAAACGATTACAATTACAAATTAGTACGTTGATTAAATCGAGATTTTCCAGTCCCGTAATTGCGGTTACATCTTTCATATTGGTAAGACAACCGTAAATAAAAATATACCGATTTGAACAGGAAAGGCCATTAAAATAGTACGAGAAGCGCAATTAAAATTGTATTATAAAACTAGTTATAACATAACAATACGATAATAGATAGAAAAGCCACGGCTTCTGCCATACACGGATAACAACATCTACGAGTAAATAATCCATGTCTCTAGTCATCCTTCTCATTGGCAAATCCATATGTTGTAATAATACTATTGTTCGGAACAATCTAAACCGCGTCTCCTTTACTTATAGTCTATATAATCTCCCCGGACTTGCTATCTGCAACAAGAACAAATATAAAACTTAATTAATCACACACCCTAGCTAAGACATGGAAGATTATACGCATATGAGAGAAAGGAAATTGCTAAATTTGGTTAAAATAGAAACACTAACTTACAATATTAAGTTAAAAAAGAATCGCTAACTTAAAATATCTAATAAATTGTATGAGGTGGAGGAGCGTTATGCATGGGAGGACTGTAGTGTCGATGCTTTGGTGGGGGGTTTATTTCTTGCTTGGGAGGAGATTTCTTGATGTGAGGATGCGCATGAGGAGGGCCATTGAATACAGGGGATCCTGGCATGTGATAGAGAGGAGTGTTTGCAGGAGAGAAGGGTGCGGGTTTGTGGAAAGGTGGGGGCTTTGGAAAAAGAGGAGAAGCATGGGGGGATTGTGGGTTTGGAAACGTAGGTGGGTGAGCATCTTTCATGGGAGGCTTCTTCTCAAAAGGGGGGTTGTGAACGATGGGATGAGGGTTGTGTGGTTGTGGGCTGTGAAGAGGAGGAAGAAGGGTAGGAGGGTGAGCTCCTGGTAAAGGCTTCCCATTGTGGTGGGAGGGAGGAAAAGGCCTCTCCGATGAACACACTGACACAAATGCCAACAAGACGATAAGTAAAAGGGACTTATGAAGAGCCATTACAATTGTTGATGGTGAACTGAAATGGGGAAAGGGTTGAGGGGTATTTATACTCGACCAGCTGAAGGCGAGCGCACTAGAAACTTCCAGTTCACATTGCATATAAGGAGACTAATTGTCATACGTGGTGTGAATAACAGAAAACTTGAGATTTGCGACAAGGAAATTGTCAACATACACGACTTGTTTTCAGACGCACCTATCACAGAATTAGTCCGTTAATCAGGCATCATTTAAGGAGTTGGAAATTGGAGTAATATTTGGGTGGTTCACAAAGTCCAAATATTTGGTAGTTTCAACAGTTTAGCAGCGACACTAGCGTCACCTTCTCAGAAACGGAAGAACGTGTCACATGTGGAGGCAGAACGTAGGGAAGTGAGGGATATGGAATTTCAATGTTGAGCCGTGGGATGATAGGAAGAGGGATGTGTGTAGATTTATAGAGATAGATACAAGAAGATATAAAGAGAGGGAGACAAGAAGATACCAATAGAACTATATTACAGAGAACTAGAGACCACTTTTTTTTCAAAATAAGTATATATTTTAATTTTTTCTATCTTTTCAATTTACACTTCATTTGTAATGCAATATTTATTCTGATTTCATGTCTGAGATTTTGTTCACTTCCAAATGACCATACTGAAAAATATTTAGGACATAATTTACATTAAGAGAGTTCAATTCTATTTTGTGCTTTTATGTATGTCAAATATAAGAAAGACGACATATATATTGACATGACTCACATGGACTAATGGATGTAAACAAAGAAATACGTTAGCTTACTGTGAGGTGGCCCTGAAATTGACTTCCAATTTTGTAAGATTCCAATTCATGCACATCTTCTCACTACCTTAGACCAAAGAAATCAATCTTTCTACTTGTAATTCCCTGGACCAAATAGGCAATCAGCTATATGTTCCATAAATTTACTGCGTGCCATGCACTTATAACTTGCTAATTTTTATGATGCTTTTATAGTTTATTTTGTTTTTGTATACATCAACCTTTTGATTAAAACTTCAATCTGTCATAACATAAAGCGTTGATACAACCAATATAATCACTTTAAATGTTAATATAATATTAGTTTTTCATACTTTCTTAACACTTTTCTAAGGGTAATGGTGCCATCAAGAAGTTGAGTCCACTTTTTGGCCAAAAAGCAGAACCGTTTTTCCTATTTTTTTTCAAATTTGATCTATTTGACTTAAATAATTGAAGCACTTAGAGATTAAATCTCAGAACAAGTCAGTACTAGGAATTGTAGTACTTGAAGTCTAATTTCCAAATATGTAATTTATTTGAATAGCCATATGATACAAATTAATTTTCAATAGGTGTTACTAAAAGCCACATTTTAAAAGTCACTTTTCATGACCATACCATGCCCATGTACACCAAGCATAATTTTACCTAAATTAAAGGATTTTTCTGAATCCTTCTTGGAATTGGTATGTAAGACTCATGATTGATGACAATAGTTTTCTGTAATTTAATTTCTGAATATTGTTTTTTTAATGGGCATAATTGTTGTTTTTTTTATATATCCTTTTTAAATAGGCAAGCTCTCCACGCACAAATTTTAATCCTGTAAGAAAATACATAACAAAATAACCTTTGGGTAGCCTTGGAGAATTTTATGAGAAGGTGTAGCGATGAGAGGTCATCTACAATAGGAGCGATGACAAAGACAAAATGGGGATTGCGGTGGAAGGGACTAGTATCAAGAAAGAGCAGAAATATGCGCTTCATCTGACCATTTCAAAAAAGATTTTCTACGCCGGGGCCATCAACATTATCAAAATATAGGCCATGCTTGGGGTAGGGGACACATTTCCCACCCTTTCCATTTCAAAGGGAAACAACATGGTGTTCGCCACAGTGGCAGAGAACATCTATGGAGACAAAGGAAGCTAATAAATATACCTATAAATTATAACCTCATTCCCATCTTTCCAACCACTGGAGAGGGTAAATCGTTCAATCCCCCACTTCCTAAGAAGGCTTGGTTTGGTCTACATTGTGACATCCATAAGAAGCGTGCATACATAAAAAAAATAACAAGATTCTAGGATACACTAATGTTTTGAAAAGAGATATCAGGGGGCAAACGTGAAATCACAAGGTTAGTTTCAAATGGATTCCAAGAACCGACAACCCTTAGCTTAGAAGGCAGCTTTAGGAGAGTCAAATAGCCATGAATGGGAACATACATGGCAAGAACAACCCCACCATAACAAATACTCAATATGTACAAATTGGGGAACCACTTCAGCGTTAGCTAGATAGACTAATTTCTCCTCCTTTTGAAGTCTCAATCACCTTCTCTCAAGAGATGTTAAATGAGAGAAGGCACCTACTGCTACAACATGAACTAATTTGTAAGATTTGGGAAACCAAATTTTCATACATAGACTTCAATAAATGGGCATATAAAAAATTGCAAATTATTTCTGATATTGTTTGTATAGATGCCAAACTGGGTTTCTTCTTAGTCATTTCAATAGACAAAATTAGTGGAGATAAAATCTTTAAATATAAAGGGTGGTTTATAATAAGCATGAGTTGCATATGCAATAATGGTGCCCAAACTTCAATAGTCTAAATCATTCCATTAAATTCATTTCAATGTGGGTAACCCTTAAGAATTTATCTATGGAATGTAGATCTGCATAAATTCTTCAAATATTTGCTAACAAACTGGACATTTATCTCAAGCATTCCTACTCGAAGAAGTCATCGACCCCAAAGCTATCTCTACTTATGAATCTTGAAAAAGAACTCACAAGATCAATCAAGATTGTATCTAAATCTGGCACATGTGTCTAGATTGTCTCTTACAATCATTTTACAAATGGATCTAGAACACCCTCTAGATCATTCTTAAAAGGCCTCTAGCTATATTAAGGAAATCACCTAACTTGGTAGGGATCCAAGATGGAACAAGGTAGAGGGAGCGTCAGATTGGGATCAGAGGGAGATGAAAAACTCACAGATCCATTCTTTTGACTTTCCTGTAGTTAGTTTTTCAGTCTGAGTTGCTAAGAACTGATGTGACTCTCATTGAAGATGACTTCAAAAAAGAGACTAACATCTCTCTATGGTTTTTATACTTGAAATTGAAAAGCCTTTCAAGCAACCATCAGAGGAGAATATGCTTACTAGGGCCCCAATATCCTCTTTGGGGGTTCCTATTGAATCCTAGGTGATGTGGAGTAGAGCCTGGCTTAAAAGGACTTCTTTATAATGAGATAAATTGTAAAGGCAGCATACAGGCATTGGATCAAATCGAAAGAAATGACATAATCATTTTTAGAAGCTCCAAGGAAGATAAAGATTACAATAAACACGGATAAGTCATATTATAATAAGCCTATCAAGTCAAACTTGAATTGTTCTCCTACATTCTATCTACCCAGGTTCAATCATGATTATATAGAGCATATCCTTTCTCAGTGGTTCATAGAAGTACAAGAAATTATGATCTCAAAATTTCTTGATCAACTCCTAGAAAAAAATGAGTTGCTTTAAGAGAATACAACCTCTTCAGGGGGGAGGTTGCTAGCACTACTCCCACCGAGTGTATCCCTAAAAGGAACCTTAATACCTCTCCAAGAGATACATGTCTAGCAAGTTGCAAGGATGATATTCTCTAAACTAAGCTTTACAACATATAGAATTTGGCCAAGTTTTAGATAGAAATCTTACCCCCTCAGGTGGTGGAGAAAGTTGGTAGGGACTCTTTCTTACATTCACCACAAAGACCTCTGATTGTAGTGGAGTTGGAGACCATAACATCTACCAGTAGTTTTGGCTGTAGGAAATCCTCTAAACTAAAATTAAATAAATGGATGGAAAATCTTTAGTGGTGATTGATATTGGACCCTCCAAACAAAGGAAAAAAATAAGGTTGAAGATGGTAAAACCAATAAACATTCTCCAATAGATAAAATTAAAGGGGGCATTGTGCCTCTTAAATGTGTCTCAAAAAAGAAACAACAAAATGAGACAGGTAAGGAAAACTCTCTTAACACATGTGCAGAGTAAAAGAATCAAGGATAACCTATTTCTCCAAGACTATAGAAAGTATATGACCTTTTTGGATGTTCAGGGATTTCCTCTTTCCTGGACAAGGACTCCAAGTCACTCACTTCTATAGAAATACTTTAGATGCAAATTATGTGGAGGACAAAGAGAGACTAAAAGATATTGAAGGTTTGATGTTCTCCAATTCTAAGATTGAGGAATCACGTCAACCTTCATCCAATAGGCGGAGCCCACCTAATTCACCATTGGTTCCTGTTTATCCTACGAAATGAAACATTCGATTAGGTATTCAGAAATCCAAAATCAGGAAATCTTCTCCAGATTGTAGGGTAAAATGTAAGAAAGGAAAAGGAAGGAAATAATTATCATAATTAAGAGAAAAAGATGGGGATAACTTTGACCAAAACAATATCACAGCTTATTTTCAAGTAGGAAAGGGGAAGCTCCTTCCCATGTTACAATGAAAAGCCTAACATGGAATGTTAGGGGTCTAAATGCCCCTAACAAGCAACGTGTAGTTAAACATTGCATTCTCTATACCAAGGAAGCTATAGGAAACTAAAATGAATAATGAGGAGATGTCTAAATTTACTAAGGAATTAGGCAACGTCACCATGAAGGCTGTAGAGGTTATAGGCTCTTTTGGTAGTATTGCGATAATAAGGAATACAAGATATGCATCATATTCAAAGATGATAAGGAGTAACAATTGGATGTGAGGAGAAATCAATAGTTTGTGCTCCAATCTAAGCATGTATATCTTAAACATTTATGGGTCAAATCTCAGAAAGAATAAATTTGAATTTTGGGAGGAGATCAGTAGCTGCCTTGCGCATTGGTCTGACAAAAACATCATTCTTGGACGTCAATTCAATGCCATAGCTTGTTTATCTGAAAATTTGGGGGCGGGGGTGTTCTCAGAGGGAATCTCAAGTTCAAATAGATTTTAAGGACTAGATGCATAGAGATAATCTACTGGAAATTGAACATGACAATGGGACATTCACTTGGCTGAATCAAAGACTTGGGCTCAAAAATATAGCAGAAAAATTAGATAGATTCTTCTTTAAAGGAGATTTATTAGTCTTTCCCTTTGTTCTGAAAGCTTCCATTTCTCCTACCTCAAGATCTGATAATTATCCTATTGTGCTAGAGATTTTGGGGGAGGAAAAACCCTACTGAGTCCCTTCAAATTTGAGAATATATGGCTAAAAGATAAGGATTTCTCCAAATTGGATGAATATTGGTGGAAGGCTTGTCATGTGAAGGGATTAAAATATTTTTAATTTGTTTCAAATCTTAAATGCATCAAACAAAATATTATAATTTTTAATAGAACTCATTTCAAACATATTTTCTCTTCCAAAATAGATAATGAGAAAAAGCTCAAGGATTTGAATGAAACCATCATCCAATAGGGAATGAATGAGGAGATGTATAACTTATAAAAAATATTCTCAGAGAATATGAAGACATATTAGAAAAATAAGATATGTTTTTGAGACAAAGGTATAGGGAGACTTCCTTGGAGGCAAGGGAGAAAAACAAAAAATTCTTTCATAACAACACTAAACAGCATAGGAGGTCCAACAGAACACATAAAATTACCAATGCTAGTGGGGACACTCTTCAAGGCAAGAAGGAGATTCAATTAGAGATTGTTAACTTCTTCTCAAATTTGATGAACAACCTTGAGGGATCACATCTTCATGCTCAAAGTATTTTTCTGAAGGACATCCCTAAGTTTATATCTCAAGAGGATAACCAAATCCTTATATCCAAATTCTCCGCAGAAGAGATTTTTAAGAATCTCATTCAAATGGATCCTAATAAAGCTCCAGGATCAGATGGATTTCCCTCAAGCTTCATCTTGCACTGATGGCCTTTGTTAGGGAATGAGCTCACTACGGCCATTGTAGCTGCTCGATCTTTAGGTAGGTTCTTGACTAAAATCAACAATACTTTTATTTCTCTTGTCCCTAAGAAAGAGCAAGCTAATAATATGGATGAATTTAGGTCGATTTCTCTTTGTAATACTATTTATAAATTTTTATCCAAATGTTGAGCTAACATATTAAAAAAACTATTGGGAAAAATTACTGGGGAAGAACAAATGGGCTTTATTCCTGGGAGATCAATCCTAGATGAAATAATCATTACTCACGAAGAAATCCATTTGATTCAATGAAACAAGCAGTCAAGTTTGATTATTAAACTAGACATTAAAAGAGCTTATGAAAAGGTTGACTAGAGATTCCTTGCTAAATGTATGGAGAATTTTGGCTTCTCAAAAGCATGGATAAACTTAATATTTTACTACATATCAACTCTTAAATTTTCCATCCTTATGAATGGCTCTCCTCAAGGATAATTTTAAGGCTTCAATAGGATAAGGAAAGGGGACCCCTTATCTCCTTTCTTGTTCATAATTATGCTAAAATCCTTGTGGTGCAGACTCATTAGCCTATAAAATAATGGCATTCTTAGTGGAGTGTAGATTACCTCATGAGTGAATATAGTCACCAATCAGAAATTTGTTGATGACATAATGTTATTTAGGAAAGGAACTATTGGGAAGGCTATTCAAATAAAAATACTATAGGTTAATTATTCCTTAGCCTCTGGACAAGCTGTGAATAAAGAAAAATATTTGATATTCTTTTTTCATACCAAACAAAAAACTCAGCACAAGATTGTAAAAACTTTGGGATTCAACGTAGGCTCCCTCCCATGCTCCCATTTATGAATCCTAATTGACCAATATTTGAGAACAACAAAAACATGGAAACCTATTAACAAAAATATGGGTAGAAGGATGGAGTCATTGAAATCCAAATGGCTCTCTTGGGTAGGTAGAATTATAATGATCAAAGTCACTTTGGCAACTATCCCCATATATCTTATGCCTTGTATTACATTACCAATAGGATGTTATAGGGATATTGTGAAAAAATTTAAGAAATTATTTGGGAAGGCACGAACACTAGAAGGAAATTTGCCCTTATAGTATGGGATAAAATTTGAAAACAAATTAGAGAAGGAAGGACAAGCATTAAGAATGAACTCTTTCAAAATCAAGCCCTTGGGGAAAACTTATATTGGAAAATTTACATAGAAAAAAACCTTAAATGGGTCAGGATAATTCAGGGTAAATAATTTTCCAATCTAACTGAGGAAGAGGTATTAAGAGTTAGCTCAAATTCCCTAGGGGATCCAAGATTTGGAACTTCATCTCAAAATCAAGGGGCATAATCAAAGAGAAAATCACTTAGAATATTAAAGACAGGAGTAGAGCTAACTTTTGGGAGGACTCCTGAGGGTATCTGAGCATCAAAAATATTTTGGCTTAAGGAAGAATAAGAAAAATATGTTCAGATAAGTGGGGGATATTGGTCAAGGATTACGTCTCCCCTTCCTCGGTGAGTGCACTATAAGGTACGTGGTAGTGGAAACAATTTGCAGAGCTAGATTTAAACTTTGTGAACATGGATAAAATCTATTCAATATTAAAGGACATATTCTTCTTGCTAAAATAGGGGATGGATGAATTAATTTTGAATGGATCCAACTTTGGTGCTTATAATGTGAAGGATGGATATAGAATAGTCTTAGATGAACAACATCAACCCCATTCTCAGTTGTGAGGTCATTTGTGCTGGAACAAGGTGTGCCTACCAAAGGAAGGTTTATTTTCTTGGGCATCTTTACAAGGAAGAATTCTTACAGTTGATTAGTTCAAAAATCCTGGGTATCATGGCCCTTCTATATGCTCTCTTTGTCACAACAATGAGGAAGGTGTAAATCATCTGCTTTTATCATGCCCCTTTGTATCTACATGTTGGTAGTGACTTTGTGCCAAATTAGGTTTCTTAGCTTCACTTCCATGTGACATCTTATCCCTCCTCAATTCATGGGCTCTTCTATTGAGGGAACGTCTTTGTGAAAATTTGTGGACTATACCACCCTTAATACTATTTTGAGAGTTATGGAAAGAAAGAAATAGAAGGATCTTCTAAGATAAATGAATGGACAAAGATTCTCTCCTCAATAAGATTGAGGTGGCCATAATTAAATTAATAAACGCCCACATTCAAACTCAAAGTTCTCAATATAATTTTTACGCTAGCTAGCTAAAAATTTAGTATAAATTAAAGGCTCCACCAGTATTAGGAAGAGGAACTAAAGTAAATGAAAGATCCAGAGCTAACAGTCAATGGTTCCCTCCTTCTCGGGGTTGGTTCAAGATAAATATTTATGGGGACATTAAGGGAAACCCAGGACCATCAGGGGTTGGATGCATAATTCATTCCTGTCAGGGCGTGGTGGAAGAAAAAATTGCAAAACCACTTGAAATAGATACCAATAATATGACAGAATTTAAAGCTCTCCTCTTTGGTCTCTTTTCTTATATAGAACTAGGATTGGGTATTTATTAGAGATTGAAGGTGACAACATGATCACATTGAATGCAGTTAGAATCAGAGCCACTCCAAATTGGAGACTACATGCAATGTTGGAGGTTATTTTAAATTTCCTAGATAAGTTTGAATTGACAATGGTCAATCATATTTACCGTGAAGGCAATTTCTTGGCAGATGAGCTAGCTAAACATGCAGCGTAAAGAGTCTCTCTAAGGTAAATTTGTACCTCCCTACTAGACTTTGAATTGAAGCACATCTCTTTTGAAGTGGCTACATAGACTCTAATCAGTTTTGTCAATTTCAAAAATAAGTTTTGGGGAGATGAACATCTAGCTGGCTTTATCTTCTACAAACATAAAGTAGAGTTGGGATTTATACTTCAAATACGGCAAAGCCATTCATCCTATAACATAGAAAGCTTATTACTAGCAGTAGTAAAATCATCCAGGTGATATCACAATCCCATTATTTTTGGCGAAGCTGAGTATTCACCTCTCACAATTCTCTTTTTTAGGAAGTGCAACTAAAATGTTCTAGACTTTTGAGCTAAATTTGGTAAGACATTATTGGAAACCTACTAAAAACCTACCATTTTGGGCCCAAAAAATTTGAAATGACTTCCTTGATGGAAATAAAGTTGTTAGAGTGTGTAATAGAAATGACGTTTAGTCAGCAAGTTGTTCTTCCATAGAGACTCTCATCTTTGGGTTGCACGCAGATTGTGGGGGTGGTTTAAGTTCTAGTTTTCTATAGCTTGGTTAGGTGTTTCCTTGTAGTTACTGGATAGATTGGATTTAGGTAAGGTTTACTCTTTTATAGCTTTAATAGACATGGATACTCTGGTTAAGGTTGCATCAAATTTGGAATAGATTGCATTTGATAGTCCCATCAGTGCTTTTAGGCTCCAGGAAATATGCAACTTTCATCATAGACTGGTATTGCACACTGCTAGGAAAGTTTTAGGATTTAATTTCCTAAGAAATAATCACCAATTCAGAGTGAGTTCAGACATATGCACTAGTTTCCTTGCAAGCATCTTGGTTGTTAGAGTCTGCAAAATTATGGCAGAATAGTTGTACCAATACCTCTTTGCTGAAGGTTACCTAGTTGGTCTTAATGGTGCGATTGTAAACATAGATGTAGATCTCACCACCCCTTTACCATGGGATTTAGCTACAATCATGGTAGTAGGTGATCCATTCCTAGGTGTGGGGACAAACTAAAGAAGGAACATCCATTACAGGCCTCCTAGGAGACTCTTTATTCTTTGGGGATCAAAATGGGAGGATCATCACATCAGAAGATACATGATGAAAAAGGACATCACCTTTCTTTCCAAATTTTTGGGTTTGGAGGATGGCATGGATTCTCCTTTTGGGAATGATTTGAATGAATATTTGGACAAGGTTTATTAGTATAAGTATGATGATAATCTGGATAGCCTAGGTAGTAAGGACTCCTCTGATAACGAGGAAGAAAATTAAGAAGAAGAGGAAGATGATGAGGTAGAAGCTGAGGAGGAGGAGGAAGATGATGATGTAGCAGAAGATGATGTTAAGGATGAAGCATCTGATGAAAAAGATGAAGATGAGGAGAAAGATTATGCAAACTTGTAAAATTCAGAAGAGAATTATGACTCAAAGAGTGTAGATTCTGTAGAGAGGAATGAAGACAACTCCTCTTGATCGTCAGACTACTTCATCAAGATAATTTTATTCTGAGCCTAGTTTTAATTGTTGTGCTTAGATGTTATTTTCGGTATGTTCTTATGGTTTTAGTAGTTTTCAAATATTTTGGAATATTGGTTTGGAGCAACTGTGAGATCTATTTTTGGTTTTGGTTAGAGATGTTGGTTGATTTTGGAAGTTTTATTTTAGACAAGTATGTATTTTTTATATTATTAATATAATACTCTCGGCTTCGGCCTCTTATGCAACAAAAAAAAAAAATTTAATCCCCTCATTTATAAAAAGCATATTTTGACCTAAAATTATCACTTTTCAATTCATTTTTCTAAAGAGTATAGAATTGTCTAAATTTTGATGTCATATAATTAATTTTCAAAAAACATAGAAATTAAAAAGTTATTAAAATAAGAAGAAAGCATGTTATTTCAAGTATCTGCACCTATTTCAGTAGAAATTAATTGAAAAACTAAAAAATAAAATTTTTCTTTAAAAAATTGCATATTTGGAATCTACATAGTGTCAACTGTAAAGGTTTTTTGTCATCCAAATATTATGCAAAAAATGTATTCAAATATTTGTCCAAAGTGTGTATTGTCTCAACATTGAGATGGCCTCCAAGGCACAGGTCAAACTAGATCCAAGGCTATGATTTATTTAACCAAGCCTTTTTCCAAACCAAAACCCTAAGCTATTCTCAGGGTGGTAACTCAAAGTTTATAAAATGGGGTCGCATATTTTGAACGAGGTCATGTTTTGTAGAATGTGGTCGCATTCCATTTTTTAAATTTATAACATTTTGTAGAATGAGAAAGGGGCAACATTTTATACAATGGGGTCACATCCCATATTTGTAGAACGTGACCCCATTTAAATTTTCAAGGTTGAGACCCTAAACCTAAACATGACCCCATTCTATTTTTGTGTAAACCTATTTCATAGAGTTGATTTTTGGAAAAATAAAATAACTAGGTGTAAAAGTTCTCCCATAAGAAGACTCAACTCCTTATACTCACCCTTAAATTGCATGTGGATATTGTAGTGCCATCAAATAAGAAAATTGCATAGTATTACTAGAAGAGGTGAGAAATATACTTAGCCAAAGTTTAGTGGGGATTAACAAGATCAAGCCAGATTCTATAAAGGCTAAAATCCCAAACATACTCTATATTAAAAGGCTCATAAATTATAGTAAACAATTGAATTCTCTATATGGAACTTATAATTTTAAAGTACATTTCATTAAACCATTCATAGACCTCAATACCATACACCCTTCAATATCATTACTCGTCTACATTCTATAATCCATTCTTCTGCTACACTAGACTTCAAATATAGCTACTTGAAGATGATGATATGTGTATTGATATTATCATTTAAGAAGAATCAACTATTTTAAAATCAATTTTGATACTTAAATGGTATTTTATGAACTGATTCCCCTCCTTGTAGAACTTACCCAGGCACCCACTTATATATTAGAAATATATTTTAATCCGTCAAATTATTTTCGTGTAATAAATTTCTTAAATTAGAAACCATCTTGTGTTCTAAAATATGCATCTTTGTAAACTAATGACTATTGTAATGCATATTTATAATTGAAAAGTGTAAGATGAAAGATTTATTTATAAAATAAAAAACTCTAATACTACATCTTGCCAGAATTTAAATAACCAGCCTACGAACTGAAGGCAAGAGTAATTAAGACAAAATGAAATAAAGATCATAAAAATAGAACTATTTATAGGTGCAGACACATAAATCTATCCTCAATATTAATCAAATTTCTTCTATTAATTCAGTAGGTATTATTTTCTTATTTAATTAACTCATTATTATTACTTTTAATCATTATATCATTAAATCATTTTTACTCTATTTCAAATTCATTAAATTAAATTATTTTAATCTGTTAATGTACATCAATTCACTAAGCTCATTCTCATTTAGTCTGAATCTCTATGAGGAATCTTAAGGTAATGACTTCTCATCGGCGAAAGAAGGTGAGTCTGAATAAACCCATTTTTCTCTTGAGGAAAATGTTCAACAGACAAGTAAAAGTGCATATACAAAGGTTAGTCCAAAGAAAGGTCATAAACACATGCCAATATTTCCTCAGCTGATAAGTTACATTCCCCGCTTGACGCAAGTCATATATTTCATCCTAGCCCTGGAATCCGATGTGCCTAAACTGGTCAACCTGGTAGACTTAGCTAGTCACATGGAGAGCCAACCAAAGGAAATAGGAGGGCCAGAATTAGAAATTTTATCTGAAACCCCAAAGAAAACGATTAAAGCTAGCCGAGAGCATAGACATGCTAAACGAAGAAGGGTAAAGAAAATTGGGTCCCTTGTGTCGAAAAAGAAAAATAAAAGAGGGAAAACTTTTGAGGACAGTTCAATCCCCGCCAAAACCCTTGAAGATGGGTTTGAATGTGAAAAAGAGAGAGATGTGTCAATGGGCAATGACGATACTGCACCTCCCTTAGAAAATCATCCAAGGATGGAAGAAAATATGTTTGAAGGAAATATGGATATTAATATAGAGTCTTTTGCAGATGTGTCTGTACGTAATGATGTAGGGACTATGATGAATGAAAACGAAGCAATTATTACAACTAGGTATTATGTTCAAGACCATTGTGGTGCCTCTTTTTCTGTTAATACAAGGCAAACGATGATAATTCCATACAGGGGACTTGAACGAGAATAAATAGAGCAAGAAATTTTAATACAACCAAGAGTAACAGTTGTAATTTTTTCAGAATTTGGTTGATAAATTAAATGAAGAAAATTTCACTCTTCTAGCAGAACTAATATAAGCTCAAGTTCATAGTCACAACTAAAATAAGCTCAAGTTCATAGTCACAATCAGGCAGCTAAGATTAACAAAGTGAGAACAAAGATTGATAAATGAAAATAGAAATTGACACAATGAGGACACGGATTGTGTCCAAGGATGTGAAACATAAGCAGCATGTTCAGAACATGAAAGAAATGTGGGTCAAAGGAATCACTGAAACACTCCACTGGATTTTTGGTTTGTGACATATTATCCTTAAGCTAGGGGAAATGATAAGGTTTAGGAGAGTCTTTTACTTTAGTCTTGAACGTTTAAGTTATTCTCAAGTCCTGCGTTTACCTTTTAGGCTACCATTCAAAGATTTGAAAAGTAGCAGTCACACCTTAGTATTGAAAACTAGCAATCACCTTGGTGTGCAATAGGCCTACCGAAGAGGTCTTAAGGTCAATCGGAGAACATTCTGATCTTTTACTTTTATTTGTATATTTGTGCAGCACTTGAGGTCTTGGTAGGTGATTAAGCAAATAATGTTTTGTGTAACAAATTTTTGAATGGTATATTTGTGCAGCACTTGTAGGTGATTAAGAAAATAATGTTTTGTGTAACAAATTTTTGAATGGAGTAATTATAGATTCAAATCAATTATGCATCTATTTATAAAAATACAAACACAATTAAAAAACCTCTAAATTAGGAAGATAATATGAGAGTGGGTTAGAGAAATATGGAAGGAGATGAAAGTGGGATAGATGAATTCATTAATTTTATTTTTTATTAATATTAATGGTGAAGGGTCCAAAGAACTCATTATAGTTCAAGGAACTCATTATAGCTCATAAATAACTAAAAAATAAAGGATGTTATTAAGATAGCACATTAGGGATACCCAAGAGGTAACTTAAGATAGAGGATTGGATAATATTGCATCAACCATATGAACCTATACATATATATTCATTTTCAAACTTACATTCCAATCATAGCTCTTCTCAATATCCAAGGAAACTCAACTAGAAAATAGAAAGGGTTGAACATATTAGGAAAAACCTAAGTTGAAACATGACTTCAGTGTAGAATGTGTATCACCAAATTCTTAGAAGGAGATTTCTTAGTATACTTATTTTCACATTGTATAAAATTTTAAGATGATCCCTCCAAAAAATATAGATACTTCTAATAAGGGAAAAAGGAAAAACCTTTTGAGTTGCATTGTGCACTATGAATAGAGGGATGAGTGGAGAAGCCTTAACAAAACTACTGCTAAATGAGAATTTTGGGTATCTAACAAATGAGAATTAGCAATAGCCAAGTACGCATGTGAATAGAAAAGGAAACATCATTTCAAACTAGAAGAACTAAGGAAGGAGTAAAAGACTTTTAATAGTAGTTTCAAATTGGTAGCAATTTATATTGTCTTATAACTACAAATATTCAATAAATAGAAAATTAATCTCTCATTGGAAAGCACTCTATTATGTACAACTACGATATATTATAAGGAAGATCAGACCAGGTGGAAAAGCGATCAATCACATAAGTCTTGAACTCAATATAGTCATCACAGACCAAGATATCTACATGGGAGGGGGAAGGATCCGTATGACAAATTGCCATATGTGTGTGAGTGTTGGGTACTACAGGAATTAACCTTATGCTGATAGTATCGTATAGGTGGAGTCTATTGTATGGATGAGTACCACAGGGGTGGAGAGGAAATCTATCAGGTGGAAGCCAAAGGGGCCATACAGAGGTGCAATTGGTCGTACTGGAAGGTTTGACTATACAAAGGCATTGTTGTATGAATACAAGGGAGTACATGTATACTAGTTCTATGAAGGCCAACTTTGTACCTATTGCATAGTCATATTTCTCGATGTCAAAAGTCAATACATTATAGTGGTATTAGATCTAGTGATCCTAAAATCCCATTGGAGAAACATGGCACTAAGCGATAGAATGGAAAATGCACATGTGGATATGACAGGCTTGTTGAGGGAGTCGACTAGAAGTAAACAACACCTTAGTGAGACCCTAGTGATATGACAACAAAAAATAGAGGAGGCCGATGATGCTAGCTTTCCCTCTAAAGATCCAACAACAACCCTCATTGGTTGAGTCTCTGAAGTAATTCAAGTAGGATTAGGTTGATGTGGATGGCAGATGGACATATGTGTCAAGGACTACATAGACATGAGTATGAGGTATCCATCCTCTAAGGGTAATAGAATTTATAACAACAATCTAAGATGGGAGATCAGAAATGAGCTACATAACACCATGCACCCTAGGGATGTTGAATGTATGCTTATAAATTTTATTCAGCTACAAGAGGATGTGGACAAGAAAGAATTAAAAATTTCCCTTAAAATGGACAAAATCTAAATCTTCAAGGAAACCACAAATTTGAAGAAGATGCTTGCATGAATTTCATTGAGCCAACATTCATCGATTATATTTGTGGAAATGAAGACTCTACTAATGATCCTTCAAATGAGAAAGATATACATTTAGTTCAATCAAAGAATACATTGGGGCTGCAAATTAAGAATGGTGTGGCATCATATGATTAGGGACCAACAATTGTTGAAGATGACAAATATACTTCAACATATCATGAGGATTTTCTAGGCAATTGCTGGCAGGGCATTATTTATATCAGAGAAGAGTAGTTGAATCTTATTGGAGATTTGCACAACATTGAATCTAGAGGATTTAAGGAGGGTGCACACATGGTCAAGATGCAACATGGATATTTTAGCTAATATGGCTACCAACATTCGTGCATGGTTTGGGATCCTAGAGCTTATCTGATGGCGGAAATTTTACAGATTTCTTGTGGGCACATAATCTTTGGGCTTGGGGGACTGTAATTTCCCCAATTTTAATAAACTGACTTAATTAAATTTTTGTTTAGGGGAAAAGTGGTTTTACAGGGACCAAAAACCCAAGTTATACAACAAATTCAAAATTCATGTTCAAAAGATAAAACAAACACAACCAAGACAAGAACCAAATGCCAAAAGGTAGCAAAACATAGTAGACAACAAACCCCAAACTAACCTATAATATCTTAACTAAATTATCATTTTTTTCCTAATAACATCTTAATTAATGGAACTTACCGATGGGCGGGAGCGATGGAGCGATGGGCGGGAGTCTGCTTTTGAAACCAATGAGGGTTTCTGCTGCTCGTCGATCTCTGATCAGCAAAGAAGAGCTTAACGATGATGACGAGGAGCCACCTGATGGCAGAAGTGGAGGGATCGCTTGGCCGGATAGGCACCTGCCATGCTGGAGAATTTTCTTGCCCTGGCAGGATGCAGTTTCTGTTTCTGTGCGTCTGGGTGTGCCCTCTTCTTGGAGTGCTCTGTCCTGGGTCTGCGTGACCAGGATAGACTCTTTCTTGGAGTGCTCTATCTGCATGCTTATGTTTGGGATGAGTGCTGTCTGCGGTGGTGTTTGGGTTGCGATTCAGTCGGCTGGGGAAGAGGTACATAGAAGGGTCTGCGTGGGTAGAGGGAGAGGCGGTGTTCCCAACCCTAAGATGTGGCCTTACAGTGTTATGTTGGATGTGACTGTCCTGCTTGTGGGTTTGGAGAACGGTATTCCTCCTGACCTTTCCACTATCTGTATGGGTGTTTGCTTGCCCAGAATCTCTTTTTTCCTTTCCTGGTGCGAATGTTTCTTGGGGCTCTCTTGGAAGGGGAGATATTTTTCTCTTGCCGGTGTGTGGATGCGGTGGCAGAGGAGTCACTCTGTCTCTCCTCAGGCGGACTTGTGGATGGTGTTGGAGTTCAGATCTATCTGCTCTGTGCCTTTGGTTCCCTGGGATTGGGCGCTCAATGCCTATGTGGGTTTATGGGGTACTATTTCATGGCTAAGGAGAAGACCTATGCTTTTTCTTTTGGTAAGAAATGATAGGTGGATGCTAAGATATTGTGACAGGGTTCTTCCTATTGTGGCCTTTTCCTGGGACCCTCAAGTGAGGGTTTCCTTTTGGGCCTTCGACTCTCTCATATTCTGTGGGAGTTTGGTGATGGGTTTTTCGTTCCAGTCCAGTTTGGGATCCCTATTGAGGTGGGGTTCCTCACTGGTGGCCGTTGGCAGTGGAAGGAAGATCCTTGGATTTTCTCTCAGACCTATTTTGGGCTGGTTTGAGAAGATTTTTGATTATACAGGTTGTTGTTTGCCTGCCCTGCTCCTTTGTTTTTTATGGGTGTGCTGTTAATCCTCTATTTTCAATTGGTAGAGGACCTTCCCCCCTTGGGTGGAAGAGGTAGGGTTTTACTCTTTTATGGTGGCCAGGGGACGACTGATAGTTTTAAAGGGCTCCCCCTGGGTTGGTGTTTTTGGTTAAAGCAGGCTGTTTGCTGGGAGGCTGGGCTCTACCCTGTCACTGTGACTCTTGTTTCCTTCTCCGGGCTTTGGGCTTCCGAAACCCAGTCGTCTTCCTTCTGCATGGTTCCTATGGAGGTGGATCAACTTCCTATTGAGGTGGAGGGTTCGTGTGTGATTCTGGAGGCGGTTGATTCTCCTATGGAGGTGGAGAGTGTTGGGGCTTTTTGCTTTGTTCCTATTGAGGTGGAACACTTTGCTGTTGAGCTGCATTAGGAGACTGATACTTGTGTTGCGCTCGACCGACAGGGCTTTGGTGGGACTCAAGGTGCTGTCATTGTGCAGTCTATGGTGCCTTCTATGTGTTTTCATGTGCAGACTATGTGCTTTCATGGTGTGCTGACTATGACTTTCTACTGGTTCCTTGACTTTCCTCCTTAACTGCACTTTGGTTGTAGTGTTCTGGCAGTTTCCTTTGTTCCTGTTAATATGTTATTGACATGTTCATTGTGACTCTGCTTTGTTGTACCACGGGCCAGCACCCTCTTGCTGCTTATTTTAATCAAAAACATCTTAATTAATGCCCCTCACTTTATTGACTATATTCTCTAAAGGGGTCAACCCTTGTTCGTTCTTCTCATCTTGGTAGCAGGGCTCGTCATAGTAGAGGTGGTCCCTATCTCGACCTAAACATCATTATCCTTCACCATGTCTTTTCTCACATACTTCACCTGTGAATCCTCCTTTGGAAGGTTTTAAATAACAACTTGCTCATTCAGTTTTCTCAGACCCTCAGTAATAGAAATAACCCTATTCAACTTGTCATGAGTTGCCTTAATGGAATCTTCTAGCTTGCATATTTTCTCTTCATGGTTATGCTTGAGATCATTGATACCTTTGGCTAAAGTGTGAGTGTTTGCAAGGATATCCTCTAGGTTTTTAATAGAAGGAGATTTGTTCTTCAGATTATTAATCTCAGTAATAATCCAATAAAAAAGATCCTCCTAATTCTCCAGTAGATTCTTCAGCAGAGTATTGATACAAGAGTTATCCAAATTTGAAGAACACTTTTCCAGCTGAATTTCCCTACACAAATTCATAGGAGTATTCATGTCATTCCCTTTTTCAATATCAATACTATTTTGTAAGATAGGGAAGTCATTCCCCTTATCCTTGTCCTTGACATCCTAAAAAATAGGGGACCACTGTTTGGGAGGTGGCCTGAAGGATCCGAGCGAGAGACATTTTTTGAAATTCTTGGGAGAAGGCTTAGTGATTTTGGCCTTTCCTTTCCGTTTTGTGTCATTGTAATTGACCTTGTTTCTTATTTTCCCTTTATTTTCCAAAGAGTTGGGGATAACCTCAACTCAGGGATGCTAATCAGAGTCCTCATCTCCTGAGGACACCATTCTCTTCTTCTAAGAGGAGGAAGGAAAAGAAATACTAGTTTTTGAATTACCTTTTCCATTATAGATATGGAAAACTTCATCTCCATCTAAATAAACATCAGGGTGTTTAGAATCAATGTCCCCTTGGTGAACCCTCACATTTTTCTTAAACTCAATACCATTTTTAGGAGGGGAGAATTTCTCCACATGGAGGGCTTTAGCATATTTCATAATCAACAGAATAATACCCTCATGAAGGGTTGGAGAGGAGGGTTTCTTCCTATGGGCTACAACACTATGGTTAAGCAAAGAAACCAAATAGAATGGAATATAAATAGGCTTATCTTGAAGAAAATGATTAAAGATCATGAAATAGTAGCTGAAAATACTACCAAACGTCCCATCTAAATTTAGGTAATGAATAATTACCTTAGTGACTTCTAGCCATGGCTTTGGAAGAGAACATCGGTCAAACCCACATTCGCTCTTTTGAGGGTCATTTCCCGTTCACTAGGAAGAAACAAAAAATCCACAACATCCACTACATATTTCTTATCTATGTAGAACTTCCTACCTTGAATTTGGGTATTGGAAACATGGGCAACAAGCTCTTCATTGATCACTAGCTCGATCCCATAGACATGTAGAACACCATTGTTTTAGTATTTAACAAAAGCCTCCATGACAAGGGTGTCAAATCCATGTACCCATTTAGCCTATCCGCAGAAGTGGTACTCCAGACAAACTCAATATTCTTCCATATGTCATAGATAATAGGCTCAGTGTGATTTCTATCTCCTCTCATGGCTTTGGAATGAAAACCCTGGCTCAAAGAGAGGAAATGTAAGTAATTTAACACCCCAAAATTGGCACCTTACAATTATAATCAATTTTGGTGCATTTTCTCATCATTGAAGTCCTATTGTACTAGGCAAGTTCTCTTCCTAATAGACTTTAATTGACTTAGTCTCAAATGTAGAAAACCTAAATTTGCATAAATCTCACACTATATTTAATTCCTAAATTCTCAAGATTTATTAGGTAAAAATCCCTATGATTAATTAATTTAATTCTAAAGTCCTAAGTGCTTTTTAACTAAATTAATTCCACCCCCTTTAGCTAATACACATCAAAAGTAATTGAATAGTTATTTAATTATTTGAATGGATTATCCTCAAAAAAGGAATTCCATAATTCCATGTGAAAAGTCAGTCATGTGGCAATAATTCATTTATTTAATTAAATAATTCCTCATTTTGTCTCACCTTCCTCCATGGAAGTGAAGAGTCAACCGTTTCTTTCTAAGAAACTCTTCATCCTCTTTCCAGGTTCTTCTATATTATGGACTTCATTTTATTCATTTGAGAAAAACAATTTTAAGAGTATGTAAACTATAGTCAATTGTTGTCTTAATTCTTTCATTCTTTTGTTGCATAATTTAGCTTAATTTCATGTAGAGTAATAGCATTTTGTATCTTAAACTAGTTTGCTTATACATTAAATAGTTTAATTCTATCATCTTTCCAAGTTCTTAACTTAAAATATGCATTTCAATTCTTAGATTGTAATTGCATCCCATATAGAATAGTCTCAATTTTGGTTTTTTATAATGCTTTAAAATCCTCCATTTTAGCAATGGTCATGGTTGTTGGCTCTCATTATGAGAGTAATTGAAAAACCCCAACTAAATAGGAGGCAATAGGTAGATTCAATCAAATTTGTGGAATGAACAATTCATGTTCATTTTCACAAATTAGATGATTGAGAAATGACCATGTTGAGTTTGTGCTTGATTTAGAGGTCACTTTCAAGCACACATTTTAGGGCCCAGCATGGGGCAGAAAACTGATTTCTGACCTCACTCTCAAATTCTTTTCTGGTAAATTTTTGTGCTCTACCATATGGCCATACTTGTCTTTGTACAGATTATCACATGAGAATTCTGAGTAGGCCATGTGAAGGTTTGCACTTCCTCACGCGAAGCCTTGCAATTCCTCGTGGGAAGTCTGGTACTTCCTCGCACGAGACTCGGGGCCAATTTTTGAAAAGTTTTACTATTTTTCAAGTACTATTTCAGATTTTTTTGATCATTCTAACATGCTGTTGTTTCTTATTTTTCTAATTTTTCTGACAACATAATAGTGGGCTGCAGGTCGCTTGACAAAGATACAAACTTGTTAACAATTTTCTTGCAGGATGATTGTCAAAGATTATTCTAAAAAAAGTTGTGCTTGTTTTTTCGCTTTCTTCACATAGTATAAATAGGGCCTTGTTAAAATTTCTTAGGTATCTTGATAGCCAAATAGGGGAATAGGCTCTTCATTACATGGAAGTAATACCCATAGATGAATTTGAGACCTAGACGTTGCTAGCATGATGGAGACCTAAGGAAGCAAGGAAAGATCAATGAACCTTTATCACGTTCACTTGTTAGGGGATTATGCTCTTCTCTCTTTGAGAGAATCAAAAACCCAAAGGCTTGTGAATTGGTTGGAGGATAGTTATCTCAATGATTAATATGTCTTGCATGTTTAGGTAAGGTGAAGAGGTAGAGAAGTATGCTCTTCTCTCTTTGAGAGAATCAGAAAATTGGACCCTCGAATCCAGGCCAAGTTTTGTGTCACCTTTAGAGGGCTTGCCGGAAGTTGAACCTCCGGGAACAACCCAAGTGAGTACACACCTATCTCCAGTGATTCCACCTCACTATAATAGGGTGCCAGCAAGAAGTTGAGTCCCCTTTTTGGGCAAAAAGTGGAACTATTTTCCCTATTTTTTAAATTTTCTGTCAATTGATGTCAAAATTTGAGGCACTTAGAGATTGAATATCAAAAAAATCCACTATTAGAAAATGTAGTGCTTAGAGTCTATTTTTCAAATATGTAATTTATTTGAATACCCACATGGTAGAAAATATATTTAGTAGGCATGTTTAAAAACCTCTTTTTCAAAATGCCTATTTCAGGACCATACCCTGCATGTGTACAACCACCCTATTTTGAAGTAAATAAATGAATTTTTCTAAATCCTTTTAGGGGAAGGTACCTAACACATCAAATATTGGTTAGAATATTTTTTCTCTTTTTTTTATTGAATACATTTTTTTTTATTAATTTTTAATTGACTATAAAGTATATTTTCAAAACCTCTCGTGTACGACCACCATAATTTGATGAAAATTTCACTTTTTTGGGAAATTTTTTAGTTTATTTTGAATAGAATTCTATGTAGATTGGTCTCATATAATTTGTTTTTTCAAACACCTAAAATCAAAAAAGTTATTAAAGTTTTAGTGAAACTTACTATTTTAAGTTTAGGTACCACTTTTGATTAATAAATACCGTAAAAATAGTAAAATTTATCATATCACTATAAAACTTATATTTTTGAAATCTAGACAGTAAGATCTCTAATGGGTTTTAATTTCATCAAAAAATTTGATTAGAAAGACCCTCAAAAAATTACGGCAAGACATAAATCTGGTGTTCAAATGCCTTAGCCATTATTTTGGAGGTCCAAGCATAGGCTTGGTCCCACCAAACCTGTCTTGAACTGAAATCCAATGCAAATGGTGGTTTGGTAAATTCAAATTTTTAAAAATGGGCACATGTTTAAAAATGTGTACCCATTTCTTAAATGTAATAAATCGGCATGTAAAAATGAGTTAAAAATAAAATAAAATTTAAAAACGGGCACCCATTTTGAAAAAAAATAGGCACCCATTTTTTGAATTTTGGATCGGGTGTCCGAACCTAAGATGGGTGCCCATTTTTTTCAAAATGGGTGCCCATTTCTAGCGGTAGTTTTCAAGCCCACAAGACTTCCGCGGAATTGGTACCCAACTTCTTTCACTTACCCAATAATGTCTTCTTTGTTGAGTCCAAAGAATCCAAAGCCATGGTAACTTCTTTCTTATGATTTTGACTATCATCTTGAGAAAGCCTTGCTTGTTGTACTGAGCAGCGCCATTCCCAGCCCTACTTGTAGGGGTGTATGACTTTCAAGTGTTGGTGTGGCCGCGAGGTCACATCCCTGTATCAGGGGCACCGAAGCTTATTGTGAATGGAAGCCCACTAAAAACATTCTTAGTTAGATGCCTACCCAGATCACCTCCAAAAGAAGACATAATTTGTGCACAGGGAGGGGGGAAGAATCTCTCCCCTAGACTCTCAACATAGGTATGCACCTGGTTCTTGAAGTGGTATATGACGCTGGCCCATGCTTTAAGGGTAACCTTCAAACATATATACTCAGTCCTTGGAAACACCAAAAACACAGGGGCCCTCTCGGGGGTGACACTGCTGTGTGAGGTGCATGCATATGCATAAGACAGCGAGGCACGGATTTTGCCTTCTCTACCATTTTTTTTGTAGGGATAACTAAGTGTTTGTTTCAAGTCTTAAACTGTCTAATCATGATTAAACAAAGACTACCATGATTATGCCAAGTTGCTTTGTCCTTGGTGGAACTATTTATGACTACTTCCAGCGTCACTATTATCTGATCAAAACTTCGTGCTTGTTAACGATAGCTTACCACATTCAAACTGAGCTTGCTGATCTACACTGTCATAAAATTGCCTTAAATCTAGAAATTTTTTAAGAGAACAGTCCTGACTATGTCTCAAAATCTGATTCTTGTCTCGAAAATTGAGTTGGTATGTCAAAATCTAGAGTTTTCTCGTGAGAGATTTTAGAAAACTGAGCACTTCCTCATGCGAGCTTTCATTTTCTCGCATGCAGTTATGAGTTTCCTCACATGAAACAACACTTTCTCTTGTGAATCTATCCTCTAGTGTCCTAAAATAGTGAGTTATTTCCTGTTGACTGGTGAGTTTTTTTCCCTGATCTAACTTTTGTCTCAGATCTGATTACCTATTTCCCTATTGTCTGTAGTCTGAAACTGATTGTCTCGAGTTGCGAAATAACCAATTCTTGCTCAAACTTGTTTTGTCTCTTTGTTCTCTATCATACCTTTCTATGCTTTTGTACCTTGCGATGCAATAGTCACATCTCGGCTGTTCTATCCATACTCTTGACGATTTGTGTAGGGTGCATTTCACATCTTGGTTTTTCTAGCCTATTACCTCCTCTTTTTTATTTCTAGAGATAGAGTTCTAAGTTGGATCCTAAGTTTTCTCTCGTTTCATCTTTGTTTATACCATTTACGACTAAAAGCGACAATATATTTCCCATTCGTGGTTCCGAAATAGGTAGAAGTAAACCTCGTAATGAAGGAAAAGGTCATTCTAAACCCATTTTTCAATCTGATAGTCAAGAGGGGTCCTCACGATCCTCCTCCCCATTCAGAATAGATCCCAGTTTGAATCAGAAACCAGTGTTCGAGTTGTACTCCAATCCTTTGTTTCAAGATCAACAGAATCCATTTCTTTTAGATCAACAAAGCTTCATAAAGTCACCTATTTGGGTTGACCCTATTGACAATTCACGCTGCCTTAGTGATCCTTTTTAACATATCAATCCTTTTGATCCTATCAACCCCTTTGATCTGCCAAGAGTTACAATGACCACAGATTCTCAGCTCAATACTCACACTCATACTAAAGCTGTGCACATGGCACAATCCCACATCAACAAAATGGCAACTCCTTTCAATTACCTACAAGGTCAATACAGCGGGGTTCATGACCAATCTCAAAATGATCAAGGTCAGCAAGAGGAGCAACATCACCATTGTCCTCCTCCACATGACCAGGGTCAAGATTATAGTAAGAGAATTTATGAGATCCTTTGTAATGATGATGAGCCAATAACTCAAAATGACATAGATGCTGCAAAATCTAATAAAGTTCTCATCAAGATGATGGAAATTCTCCTTGTGGAAGATAAAGAGAAATATTTTCTAGATTTGGCAAAACAAGGAGTTAAGCTACCCCCAAATTTCCAAGTGGAAACACTTGTGGCTAAAGAAAAAGAGACTGAAGCTACCAAATTACATAAGGTAATTCAAGATATGTAAAATCAAATTAGCCAACTTATGAAGGATAAGGACAAACCCACACAACAATTCACGATGGAGAGGATCTGTCCTTTTCCTTTTGATAGGAGTCTTCATATGCCACCCTTTCCCAAAGGTGTGGAACTCCCTATGTATGATAAGTATTTGGGTACCACTGATCCTCAAGATCATCTGAGAGAATTTGGGGCCCTATATATGGAGTTATATCATGATCAAACCTATTTGATGCATCTCTTTCCCCGAATTTTGGGTGGACCTGCCATGTAGTGGTTTTCTCGACTACCCACCGGCATCAAGACTTTTGATGAGATTGCAAATCTTTTTATACAACATTATTCTCACAAAATACAACATCCCATCAACATCAGGGACCTCTGCAATCTCAAGCAAAGACAAGGACAACCATTCTTGACATTTATCTAGAGATGGAGACAACTTTGTACAAAGTATCCTTGCAAAATACCCAAATCTAAGAAACTCGATATCTTCTTGGACAATCTCACTCCTAATTTTGGGTATCAAGTACAACTTCAAGGTCCCCTTAATTTTGAAAGCATGATTAAGAAAGCTATGAGGATAGAGGCATTTATGGTTAAGAAAGGTGAATTGACTTTGTATAAAGACAATAAATAAGGTTCCTCCTCTTCCAACAAAGATAATGGGAAGTTTGTCAACAAGAATAGGGACGTTGTGAATGATGGAGTGGTTGATAATGTGACCCCGTCTCCTTCAAAACCAGTGTTCAATCTCACTTCTAGTATACAAGTGATTAAAACTACTAAAAAGTTTACAACAAACACTCAACCGCCTTCTAGATTCTCTGGCAACAAACCTTGGGCCCCTCGACCCAAGCGTGAATTTACTTCCTTGGGAGAAGTGCTTGATGTGGTTTTCAAGACTTTGGTGCAAAATCAAATTCTCACTCCTTTGGAAAAATGTCTATACGATCCACAACCATGACCCCATTGGTGGAACGACAACGCATACTATGACTATCACCAAAACAAGGGTCATAAGGTCCAAGATTTGATTGATAATGAGGTTATTGTTGTGGAAAATCATAATAAGAATTCAGATCACTAGGCATTTAAAGATCCCTTTCCTCATCACGAGATAGGCAAGTCTTTCAATGCTAAGAACAATAATTCCAAGGTTAACTATACACATGCCACTTATGATAATGTCATCAACATGATTGAACCTATTGAAGTGGAGTATTATAATGTGATTACTACCAAGGGGAGTGGAGATGCTCCTAAGCCTAAGACCCCATTTGTCTTGAGAGGCCTTGGGTCTCACTCGTTTGAATCTAAAACATCTCAGGATTGCACAAATGGTCTTACTAGATCCTGCGCCAAGATCACTCTCAAGGGTCCTGACCCTCCTACTACTACATCTACAAAGAAACAAACCGTGAATAAAGCTATTTTTGGCCCAACCAACAAGACCATGAAAGTGGTCCCCACACCTCCTACTTCTAGTTATATCATTCTCGACCATCTGCAAAGAACCAATGCTCAAATAACCATCTTTGAGCTGTTGAAGATCTTGCCTTCTCACAAACAGATTCTCGATAAAGCCCTTACAGAGGCTAACATCCCCAAAGACATCAATCTTAATCAGTTTCAATCCATGGTGGGTCACTTGACTTCACCACACTATTTGTCCTTCTTGGAAGAAGATGACAACTCGATTATCCACCCGCATAACACTCCTTTACATATAGAGGTCATGATCGGCAAACAACTAGTCTGTCGCATCCTTATTGATAATGGTACTACTCTCAATATTTTCTCTGCTCACTTTCTTTCTTAGCTAGGTTATGATGAAGATCGCATAGATTCCTTCAAGATAATTACTATCAAGGCCTATGATGAGGAAGAGAGAAATTCTAAAGGTTTAGTCATGCTACCCATTCGGGTTGGGCTGGTTGAAAGAGATGTCACATGTCAGGTGCTAGATCTTCCTCTTGCTTATAACATCCTACTAGAAAGACTGTGGGTCCATGAAATGCAAGCGGTTCCCTTTACATATCATCAGTGCATTAAGTTTCCTTTCCAAGGTGCAGAGGTGACAATTTCTACTAGTATGGGCTCTTCTTGTAATGCACTCACATAGTTAGCTGATAGTCTTGTTCCTACTAACAGAGAATACACAGAATTATGTGATGCCAAGCTTAGAGACATGGAACAGACTTTGAAAATCAAAGACATAGGCATGGGGGGTATCAAATAGAACCCATGTTGTCATTAGCAGCTCTACCTCTGTCTTCTCATTCTTATGGGAGACCTTCCAAGAACAATAAATATTATGCTCCTCCTAAAATAGTTTATGATGGTGTCTTTGTACGGGCTTCAACACCATTAGAAGATGAAGATGAGGAAAGAGCTATTAAAGCTTGGCTTTGCAAAGGAAAGGACATATCTAAACAGACTGCCCCAACTCGTGAACTAAATCCCAATAGTGAAGGTCTTAAAATTATGAAACACTTTGGATACAAAGGGAGTGGCCTGATAGGGGTGAATGGTAATGGGTTAGTTGAACCTATTAAAGATATGGGTCAAAAGTTGAAAGACACAACTAGTTTAAGCTTCAAGAAGATCCTATTCCATCTAGGGATTAACAAATTTGTGCCAAAACTAGATCCTCCACTAGAACCTGAAGGCACAGCTACAGCTGACATCGTAGAAGATAGCTCTGATGAGGATTGCTTTCCTTATCCCATTCCTCAAGACCTAGAAGCATTCTTTGCTGAGCGAGATAATTTTGTGCTGTGTGCCAGTACAGTCAAGACTGACAATGATTATGATAAAACCACTCCATTTGATGCATTAACCTATGAACAATGGAAAGTGTTACAAGATCCTAATTTCCAGGGTGAACGATACATACCACTAGAGTTTCAAGAGAAGTTGGTACAAGAACAGGTTGGTGTCACAAGAACTCCCAAACCTTCATGGTGCAAACATCCCAGTCAGAGTTCAGACACAGATTCTCATGAATATGAGTTCAACATTTTTTTAGAAGGATCCTATGAAAAGCTTCTCGACATAGGTGAAGGGTCTAGTGAAAGGTCTAATGAGTCTGATTCCATAAATGTTAACGTGTCTTTTACTACGATCACTAGGAGTCAAAAGGATTTGAATACACCTTTGGATGAGATTTCTTTAGGTCTTAGCTTACTAGTCAGCGCTTTTGACGACTATACCATGAATGCACTTGAACCCGTCACTTCTCTCTCACTCCAACATCCCAAGCTAATAGACTAGAATTCCCCTTCCTCATCTAATGAAGTCCTCACATTCCAGAATGACTATGCTCTAACCTGCTGTCTTCATGTTGTTGAACCTATAACGTCCTCCACTAGTGAAGAAAGTATCAACATGACCAAGGCTTATATCAAGTATCTTAGTCATAAAATTAAAAGAAGAAAAAATAGGCACTCTAATGATGAAATCCACATTGTGGAAGTGTCAGAGCCAAAAAAAAGTAAAAAGAATAGACGTATCTGAAGGTGAAAACCTCTCTGACACTCTTGAGGATGAGATACTTGATATGCTTTCAAGTCATTTCCAGGAACACTCATCGGTGCTAATTGAGCCAACTCAGCCGGTCAATCTAGGTACAAAAGAACATCCACACATTATTCATGTGGCTAAATCATTGTCTGCAGAAAAACTCAAGGAATTCATAGATTTCTTCAAGGAGAAAAAAATAAACTTTGCATGGACATACTCTGACATGCCTAGTGTAGATCCTAATATTATCATGCATCACTTATCAATAGGTCCAAGTGTAAAACCAGTCAAGCAAAAACTTAGAAAGATGCATCCACATGTGGCTCTACTTGTCAAGGCAGAGTTGGGGAAACTTCTGAAAGCTGGATTCATTAGAGAAATTTACTACATAGAATGGATCTCCAACATAGTTCCAGTGTCGAAACATGACAAATCTATTAGAGTTTGTACAGATTTTAGGGATTTAAATAAGTCATGTCCAAAAGATGATTTTCCACTACCCAACAGTCATATGATTGTGGACATGACAAAAGGATATGAAATGTACTCCCTAATGGATGGCTTCTTTGGCTACAACCAAATCAAAATTGCACCAGAGGATCAAGAAAATACTACTTTTACTTGTGCATGGGGTAGTTTTTGTTGGAATCTTATGCCTTTTGGTCTTAAGAATTGCAGAGCCACGTATCAAAGAGCAGTCAATACTATATTTCATGACATGATGCACAAAAAAATGGAGGACTATGTGGATGACACGCTTGCTAAAAGTATGGATAGGAAGGTACATCTTACTGATCTAGGCCCTATACTGGATCATATGGAAAAATTCAGACTGCGTCTTAACCCTAATAAATGTGCATTTGGAGTAACTTCAGGGAAATTTCTTGGTTATATCATCTCCATGAAAGGAATCAAGGTGGATCCTGCAAAGGTAAAAGATATCATGGAAATGCCTCCACCTCACAATATTAGACAAATTAGAGGTCTTCAAGGTCAACTTCAGTCTATCTAGCACTTTATCAAGCAGCTAGCCGACAAGTCATAACCATTTACAAAAACTCTACATAAAGGTGTGACCTATGAATGGAACAAAGAATGTGAACAAGTATTTCAACAAATCAAACAATATCTAGCCAATCCACCTATATTAATGCCTCATATTCATGGGAAGCCATTAATCTTATACATCTCAGCTACAAAAATGTCACTGGGTGCTCTATTGGCTCTATAAGATCAAAACAATAAAGAAAGAGCGATCTATTACATCAACAAAACATTAGTCTCTTATAAGATGAATTATTCTGTCATTGAGAAAGCTTGCTTAGCGATGGTGTTTGCTTCCTAGAAGTTACGACATTACATGCTTGCTCGCACTACAAGGCTAATTGCAAAAAATGATCCATTAAAGTACTTACTTAGTAAAGCTACCCTCATAGGTATACTAGCTAAATGGGTCATGCTCCTTAGTGAATTTGATATTGAATATGTCGAGAGAAAAGCTATCAAAGGGAAAGCAATTGTAGATCAGTTGGCTGAGGCACATATTACCTGATCATCAACCATTAAGGATCAAATTTCCAGATGAGTCCATCATGCTTCTCACACATCAGTCATGGACCATGTTCTTTGATGGATCATTCACCCAGCAGGGGTCAAGCGCCAGAATCTTGTTCATTACACCTCAGTGATATTCATTAACAAAGGCTTACAAAATGATGTTTCCTTGCACCAATAACACTACTGAGTATGAAGCTTTTATTAATGGATTAAAGATTGTTATTGAATGGCGTGTCGATGCTCTGAAGGTCTTTGGAGATTCATAATTGGTTATTAATCAGGTAAATGACATCTATCAAACAAAAGATGAAAAACTGGTGCCTTATAAGAAGATGGTTGATGATCTTAAGAAATACTTTGCACATGTTACTTTCTAGGAAATTCCAAGGACAAATAATAAAGAAATTGATGCCATGGCTACTCTGGCTTCCATGTTACAAATGCCAAAAAATGACTTCAGACATGAATTCCTAGTGTAGACATTATGCCACCCTGCCTATAATTCCTCTAAATCCTAGATAATCTGTTTAGTCATTGGACATGACTCATCCTACTACCATCATATATACTCCTATCTTCATGACCAGATCATTCCAGACACTTACTCCCAAAATGAGAAACATCACTTAATCCATAGTGCTTCACAGTTTGTCATCGTAGCTAATGACTTATATAGACGGGGTCTAGATGGTACCCTCCTTAGGTTTTTAGAACCCGATGAGTCTAAGTGTGCGTTAGTAGAGGTGCATGAAGGCATCTGCAGATCTCACTCAAATGGTCTGAAACTAGCTCGTAAACTTATTAGAGCTGGTTACTATTGGCCAGATATGCAGAAAGAAGCTATACAATTTGCTAAATATTGCAAACAATGCCAGATTCATGGAAACCTGATCCATGCTCCTGCCAAGGAGCTCATTCATTTTGTCAGCTTTTGGCTATTTCAACAATGGGCCTTTAATTTAGTGGGTCAAATACATCTGTCTTCTTCAAGGGGACATAAATATATCATCACTGCTACAGATTATTTTACCAAGTGGGTCGAGGTAGTGCCTCTCATTATAGCCGATGGCAAGTTTATGGCTATGTTTATACTGAATTACATCATCTACAGTTATGGTGTACCCTCATCAATAATCACTGACAATGGGGGGCAATTCAAGAACAAGGATCTAACAAATTTATGCAATAAGTTTAGAATCATTTAGCACTGGTCCTCTATCTATTATCCCCAGGGTAATGGACAGGCAGAAGCTTCAATTAAGACTATTCTAAAAATCTTACACCGCATAGTACACAAATCTGGATGAGACTGGCATCTCTAGATTAATCCGGCTTTATGGGCTTATCACACCAGTATACAAACACCAACAGTGGCCATGCCCTTTTCTCTAGTTTATGGTGCAGATGCAGTGCTTCCTATTGAGGTTGAGATTCCTACCTTGTGAGTCTCTCTGAAGGGCCTCATTACTGATGATGATAATAGAATATCTCAGCTACAAGAGCTTCAACTACTAGATGAACATCAAAAACTGGCGTTCAATTATCTCTGAGCATATTAGAAGAGAATATCTAAAATCTACAACAAAAAGGTCAAAACAAGGAAATTCCAAATGGGTGATCTTGTCCTAAGAGAGAACCCCAAGAATCAACAACAGCAGGTCCAGAAAGGAAAATTTGAGCCAAACTGGCTTGGTCTGTATGTTATCACTACAATATTTGGGTCTGGCGATTACCAGCTCTCTACCACAGAGGGGGAACAACTCAAAGAGCCTATCAACACTCTTCATCTAAAGAAGTTCTATAGTTGAGATGTCTTTTGAATGCTCATGTACATACTTTATTCTAAGAAAATCCTAAAAATTGGAAAATGTCCTGAAAAAATGATCATCTTAGTGAAAACCTGGTAAACAGGTGCTTTAACGTATCTATTATCTTGATGAAAACCTGGTAAACAGGCACCTTGATAATACCAAAAAAAAAATACAAAAAAATCTGAAAAAAAGAGTACAAAAAAACTAAAAAAATGAAAATTCAAAAAAAGAGAAAAAGAGAAAAATGTGCCATTGATGAAAACCTGGTAAACAGGCATCATGGTAGCAAAAATATAATTTTTTCCAAGATGGTGAAAACCTGGTAAACAAACACCTCTTGTTCTGCAATGCTCTATCTATCGCAACATCTCTTGGCTTTCTTACAGTTTGCTTTCCTGCTTTAGCATGCTTTCCTGCTTTAGTTTGCTCGCTCATGCCTTCGCTCTCAGTCATCTTTGAGATTTTTCTCGACTTCACATGGATTGAAATTGGCCACACTCAGGGGCATCTTCCTGGTCTAGGGGGCATTTTCCTATCTCTTCGAGTCTCTCTCCTCTTTGCATCAGTCACTGGTGGTTCTTACTAAGTCTGCCTACTGATGCCTAGATCTCACATCGATCTTTATACTAGAGAATCTCTCTCACGTCAGTCACCATTGATTCTCACTGCGTCTGCCTACTATCACTTTACTACTGAGATTTCTCACATCAACTCGCTATCTGCATATTTGACATCAATCCATTCATTACTTGGGGGCATGGCTCCCCACTTTGATCACATCTTTGGTTTACGCTCGAGTCAGTAATCTTGTCAGTTCTAAAGGACAACTATCTACTAGCACAAACTGGTGTTTCTCAACACCCCAATTAAATAGTGTTTTTCAACACTCTCTTTGGACACATCTATGTTTTTTAAAACACATTGGATATCTCACAATGTAAACATCTCTCGATAGCAATCAAACACATTACACTCACAAGCACAACGATGTTTTTCAACACCCCAAACATAGGCACATTCGTAAACTTTGAAACATGCTAAGCTATGATTGACTCTTTCTTTGTATGATGTCTATTCTCATGAATTTCTTTGATATTTTCTTTGTCTACTGCTTGTGGGTGTGGTTTCAATGATCCGACAATGTCAAATAAATAGGGTGTATGTGATAAGAGCTCCTGCATTAAGGTAGGAAAGCCTCACATCCCTCGATCTTGTTTATTTGTACGCCAAGGGGAGGTTGGAACTATTTTCTTGACTGCTATTGCTCTATTTGTTTACTTGTGTACTCTTACTATATCAAACTGGAAACAATATTCAAGTTATCTTGGCTTTTGTGCCCTGGTGCTTATGTTCGTTTCCTACATTTTATCCGATGAAAGTCATATACACATCCTTGTGGTCGTAGTGGCACCAGTGAGGATTGTATTGACTCTAATGTTCCAAAATACTCGATGATGATAATTATGTGATGAGTCCAACAACCAATTCCTAGGGTTGCTTTTAGCTTAGGTTTGCATTCGCATTTTGAGCTTGTATAGCAACAGTTTTGGTGCTCTCTTTATTGTCTTCTCATTCTTTGAAGGTTCTCATATTTGTCCTAGATTCCTCTCAACTACACAAGTGTTTGATACTCACTCTTGATCTTCATTCGCACTCTTTTGGTTAGTACCTGTCATATATTGCTATATCCTGCATGAGATGATTAGTACCATTGCATTTCCATACATTCATAAACATGTGCATTCATTATAAGCATAAATCAAATCATCCATAACATTTTTCCATCTAACATCTATCATTGCATTACATTAATAGCATTATACATCAAATAAAACATGTGCATATACATTTGCATATTCATCCATGGCATACATTTCTAATCCATACATCTAATCATATAGGAAACATCTCACAAGACATACAAATTTGAAGCAATATATAAACAAGTACAATGATGCCAAAATCAAGCTCATATATATATCGATCGGTCAAATGTACAAGGGTGCTACTCAAGCACAGTATGTCAAAATGGTGGTACAATATATATCAATGTATCTCATCTAGCTGAAGGAGGTGGAGGAGGTGGCTGTGCCTACTACTGTGGTGGTGCCTATTGAGCGGCCTGTGCCCCAGCATACTCTGAAAAGGGCGGAACCTGGTCTGCTACCTTAGGAACTGTGATCGTGTATGTAGCATAGTAATAGGGTGACTGAGCAGCCTCATATCTAGCCTCTATCTAAGCTCTAGCCAGTGCCTACTGCAAACCCTGGATCTCTTAGTATCGCTTGGCCATTCGTGTCTCCTAGACGATCACCTTTGTGTGGAAGTCATCTCCCTCCCTTTGTGCCTGCCTCACTCTCTATCGACTCCTCTTGAGAGCCTCCTGTAGTTGTGCTACCTGTCCTACTAGTGGATTAGTTTTAACAGTATCAGCCATAATGGTGTCCTCTCCCTACTTAGTGGCTCTCTCCTGAGTACCACTACTCCCTACACCTACATCCAAACCCATAGGTCTAGAAGGAATGGGAATCTGCATAGTCCTCAACTGTACTATCCTCTCCTGCTGAAGTGGTACCTGCTAAGGTGGCACCTGGTGCAGTAGTGGTGGTTTCTGCACCTACTACTGTAGTGGCGGTTGTTGTGCCTATTTTTGTGGTGGTGGTTGTACCACCTACTGTACATGTGGGCCCATGCCCACAAGATCTATAAATCTAGGGAAGGATTGCGCTAAAATATGATCCCTATATGCAGGTGTCATCCCTGCATTTGTCACCCCTGCTAAGTAATCCCACCTGGCTGGTGGTACCTGAGCATCTATCATGCTCCTACCTTGATCTAACTGTCTTTGCCAGCCCTTCTTCGTCTCATTGATAAATCAGTTGTATGCGCAATACTTCTGGGAGACATCCTGAGGTCTCCCAAACTATCACAAGACCTATGTCAACAAGAAGCGCTCTATAACATTGATGGTGCACCGGATCAAAGGATGTGAGCATAACATATGTGGCAGCTCATGTCGTAGATCATCCCAAACCTCGGTGGCTATCCATGGCCGCCATATGACTGCTACCATGTTATCTAGCTGAGCTCGCCACTGATTCATCTTACCCAACACTGGCTGAGTCATGGGACCTACATATCTGTAAATATATGGCTCCAAGGGCTGCTGAGTATCATGGAAAATTGGCCAACATACGGGAAGGTGCTCCTAGGCCCAAATCTGAATAACGATGACTCCTACCGCCATAGTCCGTGCACCACGATACACTATCTCATTCATCTTGTGATACATCTATGCGAGCATACACTCGCCCCATCTGAATCTCACTGTTGGTATAGCTAACATCCTCTGCAGGATACCTCCCCAGCCATACTCCAATCCATGCTGACCCCTATTCGGCACCAAGTGGCAACTTAGGAACAACGCCAAGGCAATTGCTAATGTGTGATCCATGCCATAACTGCTCATCAAATCCTCCCAAGAGATGGCCTGACCCATCACCAGATCATCCTAGAAGATCTTCCTCAGCGCCAGTGTACCTGTCCTCGGCTGGGTATCATACTCCATGCAAGCCCTATTGAATGGTACTCTCAAGATCCTGTATATATCCTCAAGAGTAACTATCATGTCCCCCTGTGACAAGTGGAATGTGTTCGTCTCCGAATGGAAACGCTCGACAAGGGCACCCAATAGACCATGATTTACCCAAATATCGAGTGCATCACGAAGATATGACAATCCTAGCCCGTCGAGATGGGCACCATCAGCATTTGACAGTCTCCGCAGCAACTCACCCATGATAGGATGATGCGGCCAAAATGCAATATCAGGGAAGTTAACCTGCAAAGCAAGCGACGACATTTGATCAGTATCTTGACATGATGGTTTTTCAAAACAATGACAACAATTGCAACTATGTATTTATCCTAAACATTGTTCTGAGACATTTTAATTGGCTGACTCTGCGACACCAAAGATGACAAATTTCTAGATTGAGAAGGATTCCCATGCGAGGAAACTCTTTTCCCGTGCGAGCTTTCTGCCTCGCGTGAGATTCCATCGCATGCAATGAAATCTCGCGCGACATCAGCAAGCACTTCATGTGAACACACAGAAGGGCCCCATGTGAGGAAGCCCTAACCCACGTGAGGAATCTAATTTATCACGCGAGGGGCAACCTTAGCCGGTGCGAGGGAACTATTTCCTCACGCGAGACTTGATACGACAAACTTAAAAAGTTCTAAAACATGCTAAAATGAGCTAAAAAGTGAGAAAATTTTGAAATGAAAGATAATGTTTCGATTACTTCCAAGTGCGTCATACTCTGGTGGCTGGTTGTGTTGTCAGGAGTGCTCGAATCGATGTGTATGCACGGGAATGCTATCAATGTCAGCTGGAGCTCTTGCCATCGCTAAAGTCAAAAGTGAATAATGACTTGAAAATGACCCCTCGAGGCCTTATACAGCTTTTGACCTAATTTTTAAAAGTGCTTCATTTGCCACGAAAATTACAACCTTGGCTAAATTGACCATTTTGAATCCATTTTCAAGATCGAAATTGAAATCTAACACTCCTAAGCAGCTCAGAATTGTGTTTTAAAATTTTGGGATCGACGTGATCGGATGCTTGTACAGTCAACTTTCTGACGTCGCTTTCTTGTCAGAATCATCTCTCGTCATCATTTTCTCACTTTCTACAATATTTTCATCAAAGTCAACTCTAGTCAATTTTGGTCAAACTTAGTCAATTTTTGTCAAACTATGTCAAATATGGTCAAACCTAGTCAACAGGGCCTCCTGATTGCTCTAAATCGATTCTGCCTTCTCTTGATCTATCTCTGATTTCTCTGGATCTTCAATGTTGCTTCTATCTGCAATCTTTTGCTGTCAATCATCTTTCTGTTGTGTCATCTTTCGATTTCTCTCCCAAGGGGGCAGGATGATTGGTTCATTGAATCTTTTCACATCATTCTCAAATTAATCTGATCTGAATCAAAAGTCCCCATTGGTAGGGGCATCTCATCACTTGGGGCATATTTAGTTTTTCATACCTTATGGTCAAAATTGGATATTCCATGATCTTAGATCTCCTGGGGCATCTTTATGCCTCGCATGTTGTCATCTTATCATATATCTTTCTAGGTATCTGAGCAATCTAACTCGGATCCTCAAGGATCAAGCTTTGTTCTGGAGATGATTCTTGAAATCTCATTAGGTATTGGGACAATCTAACCCTAATTCCTAAAAGTCATGCTTCATTCTAAAGACGGCTCTCCAAAGCTCTTTAGACCGTTATCTAGGCAACCTAACCTAGATCTCGAAGGGCTAACCTTCATATTGGGGCAATCTAACCCTGATTCTAGAGATAGCCCTAAATCTTAATCTGTAATTAGTGGACATTATGGTAGTCTAACCCCGATTCCGATCTTCTCTCAAGTGGTATTTGGACCCTTGTCTTTGCAATCTAACTTAGACTTCAGAGAATCATCCTTCGTTCTGAAGGTGGTTCTGCTTCTCGATGTAATCAGTGTCTTGGCAACCTAACCTAGACTTCTGAAATCTTCATCTTCACATCAGATTATTATTTGAATCAACACGCTGCTCGCACATCAATTCAAAGAGGGGCAAAATGTAACACCCCAAAATTGGCACCTTACAATTATAATCAATTTTGGTGCATTTTCTCATTATCAAAGTCCTATTGTACTAGGAAAATTCTCTTCCTAATTGACTTTAATTGACTTAGTCTCAAATGCAGAAAACCTAAATTTGCATAAATCTCACACTATATTTAATTCCTATATTCTCAAGATTTATTAGCTAAAAATCCCTATGATTAATTAATTTAATTCTAAAGTCGTAAGTGCTTTTTAATTAAATTAATTCCACCCCCTTTAACTAATAAACATCAAAAGGAATTGAATAGTTATTTAATTATTTGAATGGATTATCCTCAAAAAAGGAATTCCATAATTCCATATGAAAAGTCACTCATGTGGCAATAATTCATTTATTTAATTAAATAATTTCTCATTTTGTCTCACCTTCCTCCATGGAAATGAAGAGTCAACCATTTCTTTCCAAGAAACTCTTCATCCTCTTTCCAGGTTCTTCTATATTATGGACTCCATTTTCTTCATTTGAGAAAAACAATTTTGAGAGTATCTAAACTATAGTCAATTCTTGTCTTAATTCTTTCATACTTTCAAGCTTTTGTTGCATAATTTAGCTTAATTTCATGTGGGGTAATAGTATTTTTTTATCTTAAACTAGTTTGCTTATACATTAAATAGTTTAATTCTATCATCTTTCCAAGTTCTTAACTTATAATATGCATTTCAATTCTTAGATTGTAATTGCATCCCATATAGAACAGTCTCAATTTTGGTTTTTATAATGCTTTAAAATCCTCCATTTTAGCAATGGTCATGGTTGTTGGCTCTCGTTCTGAAATTGAAAAACCCCAACTAAATAGGAGGCAATAGGTCGATTCAATCAAATTTGTGGAATGAACAATTCATGTTCATTTTTGCAAATTTGATGATTGAGCAATGACCATGTTGAGTTTGTGTCTGATTTAGAGGTCACTTTCAAGCACACACAAGTAAAACACCATCAACAAAATTGTTTTTAGCTAGAATAAAGAGGTCATCCTACCTCCATTCACTCACACGTATAAATTTATAATTCCCAAGGAATGCAATTACTCACCATCATTGATCATCATTATGGTGATGTTGGCTAAGGCTTATTTGGATATGATTATTCAGATCCAAATTAAATATTTCATGTGCACTAATACCCAATTTTCTAGGGTGATCTACCACAAGGTTCCCCTCACAATAAATGTGAGATATTATAAAATTTTCAAACCCCTCCAATAACCTTACGCTATCTATCATGATAGTTTTAATGGTCCATCTAGGGGGAGATGCCTTTGAGACAATTAAAAATGTTTAAAGAGTCACTTTCTAACCAGACATTAGTTATACCATTATCTCTAGCCATCTTTAAGCCCAGATAGATAGCCATAGCCTCAACATAATGGAATTCTAAATCCCCAGAGTAGTGACTTAATTAAGTAAATAAATTAAGTGGTGCTAAAATTAAGATAATATCATAAGGACTTCTTTAATTCATTAATTTAATTAATAATTTTAAAGGAGCTAAAATAATGTTAGTCTATGACCTTTCGTCGCTTCCTAGACACTTCTTGGGGGCCTTTATAAGGAGATGACTTGACACTATAAATCATCATGGAGTATATTTGAATTCCTCTTTGTATTGCCGAAAGCAGGAGGCTGAAGGTGGTTTGGTTGTATGTAGTTTCAGAAGTGGAAGACCCTCCCTAGTCTATATTTACAGTTTCAGTGGGAGTCACTCCTCACCATAGTCTACCATTTCTAGTATCATTTTTATATTTTACATTGTGCTTCAAATTTGTGTAACCTTTTGACAAAGACAAATTTGTGCGTTGAGATATAATCTAAGAATAAAGTCTCAAATTGGTGGCAATTCATATTATCTGGAAACTACAATTATTTGTTAGATTTTCAGAATCAAATTTGATTTCCTTAAGCCTCTTTCTTTGATGTCTAAACTTAATTCTCCTCTAATTTATTGCTCAAAGAATATCAGATTTTGTGAGGACTTTTTTGAGATAAGTTCAAATCAGATTTAAGAGAAATCTGATTTCTGGGTATGTGCAGGATTATGGTATGCCAAAAAGTGGCGATGTGAAAAAGAAGTCATGATTGGTAGACTGATTGAAAAATAGCTATAGCTTTCAAACAGTACAACATTTTTGAAATATGAAACATGACTCACATTCTATGCTTCACCTACTACAATAAAAAAGAAAAAGTTTTCAATTTGATGAAGTTTAGACTAACTTAAGGTGGTCAGACACGAGATTTTTTATATTTTGGAAAATTTGTAGTAGAAAAATCATAATTAATTATTTACTTGGAAAAAATTTACAAATAAATATGCATCACATCCAGACATGAGTCTACTACTTATATCTAGAATATTGTAAAAAAATATTATCATTTGATTGTGTTTAAGGTGGTCAGACATACACCTACTTCTTATCTTTTTTGTCCTGGTAGATAGAATGATTGAAAAATAACTATAGCTTTCAAAAAGTATAAAATTTTGTAAATCTGAAACTTGAGTCACATTCTATGATTTTCTTACTACAATAAAAAAATAAGAAGTTTCCAATTTGATAAAGTTTAGACTAACTTAAGGTGGTCAAACACGAGATTCTTTATATTCTGGAAAAGTTGTATTAGAAATATTATAATAAATTATTTACTTGAAAAAAAATTACAAAAACATATGCATCACATCCGTACATGAGTCTACTACTTATATCTAGAATCTTGTAAAAAATTATTATCATTTTAATATTTTTAAGGTGGTCAGACATACAACTACTTTTTATCTTTTTCCTGAAATTTTCATACTACTGCATTGAAATTTGAAATTTTACCATACAAAATATGTTTATTTTTTAAAAGGGCTAGTAGCTTAGAAACTAGATTAAATTTTCTACAAATTATCTTCTTACACATTTTTATATAAGATTGATAACTTGTTCAAATTTTTACCTCAACTTTCCTAACCCTAATTTTTTGAATTTTCATTGCCACTTAAGGGCCTAGCTTGGCATCCCATAATCCTACACATACCATTCTTCTTTGGACTTCTGATTTCTTCTTTGGATAGAAAATTCTCTATAAAGGAAAGAATGTTATTATTCTTCCTTAGATATGTAAGAAGTAGTTTATTTTGTATGCAACAACAAATAGATTGTTTTTTTGAAGTGCTCTATTTTATCATAGAATTCTATTGCAACAACAGTTGTAATTAAACTATCTTGTTAAGTAGTGATTGCTTCAGATAATTTTTATGCAGCCCCATATAGCTGCAAGTTCAATGTTTGTGTACAAATCATTTTTTAGACTAATAGAAGCAAGAAGAAGCTTGCATATCTCCAATTTTGTTTGTGTTTATGCTCTGCCCTGTTTTGGGGATTTGAACTATTTGCTGATTACAGACCATTCTGTGTGAGTAGTTTCCAGAATATAGAGTGATTCTATATTCTTTAGATGGTATCAGATTTGATTGACCTTCAATCCTTGTGAGTTTGGAAATTTTTTTCTAGTTATTTGAATTTGTTCCACAAGAAACATGGTTGGTGATGTAGGAAAGAGCTGGAAGTAGTCACCGTCTTTCAATAGACAAAATTATGATGTTTGGGAAAAGAAGATCAAGACTCTAATGGTTGTGAATGATTTGTGGGAGATAGTGGTCAATGGATTTATGGATTTGACTGAACCATCTCTATTTGTTTCCCTCACAAACAATTAGAAGACTCAGTTAAAGGAGTCAAGGAGGAAAGATGCAAAAGTTTTGAGCTTGATTGAAATGGCCTTGACAGATGATTATTCCAAAGAATCTTGAGATATTCTCCATACAAGTTTTAAAGGGACTAAAAAAGTTCATTTGGTGAAGCTCACATTGCTTCAAAGAAAGTTTGAGAATTTTCTCATGAAGGATAGTGAGTCCATTTCATTTTCAGCTCAAGAATCTCTAGTTTGATAAACCAATTGAGAACTAATGAACAAAGTATGGTGGACCAAAGAATAGTAGAGAAAATTTTGAGAAGTCTGCTCTCAAAATTTGATACTAAAGTTATTTTCATTAAAGATTAAAAGGATCTCTCCATATTGACTATTGATGAGTTAATGGGTTCTCTCAAAACCCATGAGCAATGCCTTAATAGGTCTACAAATTCTTCTCAAGAGAAAGATTTCACAACTCAATCCAATGCAAGAGGTAGAGGGAGAGGAAGAAATAATCTGGATGAGGTTCAAGAGGTAGAGGTTATGGATACTCCAGACAAAAAAATGGTGGAGGAGAAATCTCAGCACGATCATGCACCAATGAGGGAGCTAGAAGCTCTCAGAACACCTCCAAAGGAGGCAAGAAGAATAATAGCTCGAACAAGAGCAATATAAAGTGCTATTATTGCCAGAAATTTGGGCATTATGCAAGTTAATGTTGGATAAAGAAAGGTGATTAGTCAAAGAAAAGTGTAAATGTTGCTGATGTGAAAGTGGGTGATAGAAATAATCCACAGCATTCATCATGTGCAATATTGGTTAAGTAGGAATCCCTGAAGTCTGGTATTTAGACAGCGGTTGCAGCAACCACATGAGTGGTAATGAAAGTCCTTTTTCCTTCCTTAATAAAACTATTAAATCTAAAATTAGAATGGGGAAGAATGGAATTGTTCCAGATTTGGGCAAAGGATCTATTATGATTCACACCAAGCAAGGTGAGAAACAAGAGATTTAAAATGTTTATTTTTCCCATGGCATAAAGTACAATTTGATGAGTGTTGGAAAACTCACTCAAAATGGATATAAAGTGCTAATTGAGAATGACCAATGCATCATTTGTGAGAAGGATGGGAGTAAGAAAATTGCTACAGCAGACCAAATAACAAAGAATCAGATATTTCCTTTGAAGGTGGAGATATGTTTCTCTTCACAATCAGTAGTTTCACCTCCCAAGAAAGCATGTACAATAGTACAACAAAAATCAGCCTTCAAGAGCATGATTGAATACCCTTCCAAGATATGGAATTTAAGGTATGGACATATTGGCTATGCTGGTTTAATTTTATTGTCCAAGAAAAGAATGGTAGATGATTTTCCATGTATAAAAGAGTTAAGTAGCAAGTGTGAGGCTTGTATTTTGGGTAAGCAACATAGGTTGCCTTTTAATTCTGGTAACTCTAGAAGGGCAAGAACCTCATTAGAGATCATGCATATTGATGTAGTTGGCCCTATGAAAATCACTTCCATTGGGGGGAGTACTTATTTTATGACCTTCATAGATGATTTCAGCTATAGAACATGGGTGTATTTAATGCAAAATAAATCTGAAGATTTTGATAAGTTTTTAGAATTTAAAGCCCAAGCTGAAAAACAAAGTGGATGTTATGTTAATGTCCTAAGGTCAGATAGAGGGGGGGATATACCTCCAATATTTTTATAAATTTTTGCAGGAAAAATGACATAAAGAAGGATCTAACAACCAGTTAAATACTCCGCAACAAAATGGAGTGGTTGAAAGAAATAATAGGACCATCATTGAGATGGAAAGGAACATGATGAACGAAAAAGAACTCTAAACTAAATATTGGGGAGAATCTATAGAAACAACTGGCTATTTGATAAATAGAAGTCCTACAAAGGTAGTCTATGACAAGATTCTATTGGAAGCATGGGAAAAGCATAAGTGAACGGTTGAATACTTGAGAGTGTTTGGATGTATAGCATATGCAAACGTTGCAAAGGCGCAAAGGAAAAAGTTGGATGACAATGGCGTGAAGTGTATCTTTGCGGGATTCAATCTTGATTCAAAGACATATAGATTGTATAACCCAGTCACCAAAAAGATCATCATTTCAAGAGACATGGAGTTCATTGAGAATGAGTCATGGGAAGGCTCGGTGGACACGTCATCAAGCACTTCAAGTAAAGTGCCTATTATTGCTGAAGATGACAAGTTTAATGATCAACAAGATGATGCAACATCATATATAAAAGGCTCCATATAGGTCCTAATAGGCCCTATGCAGAACAATAATAGTAATAATGAGAGTTCTGACCCTACTCTTGCCTCCCTAATGCAAAGAAAGACAAAGATTCTAAGGGAGATATGCCAAGATGAAAGGTATGAAAATGAATTTGGTGAAAACATAAATTTTGCATTATTTTCTCATAGTGATACAATTTATTTTGAGGATTTTGTAAGAGAAGAAAAATGGTGTGATGCCATGAACGAGGAAATAGATGCAATTAAAAGAAATGAAACTTGGGAGCTAGCCAATTTACCTCCTAAAAAGAAAGTTATTGGATTTAAATGGGTTTACAAGACCAAGAGCAATGTTGAAGGAAAAATATATAGGCATAAGGCTCGATTGGTGGTCAAGGGGTACAAACAATAGTTTGGTAGAGACTATGATGAAATATAGGCCCCAGTTGTGAGAATGAAAACCATGTGTGTTGTGATAGCAATTGCATCCTAGCACAAATGGCAGGTATATCAAATGGATGTGAAATCTTCCTTCTTGAATAGAGTATTGAAAGAAGAGGTTTATATGGAGCAGCAACCTAGTTATGAAGTTTTGGGTCATGAAGATAAAGTGCATAGGCTGAAGAAGGCTCTTTATGGGATTAAGAAAGCTCCACGGGCATGGTATAGTAGGATTGACTCATATTTGATGAGTCGTGGCTTTTGCAAAAGCGATGGTGAGCCCACCCTTTACATCAAAAGGTAGCAAATGGTAATATTTGCATTTTTGTCTCGTATGTTGATGGTTTAGTCTTTACTGGGGATAATGATTTCCTCATTACTGATTTTAAAGAGGCCATGAAAAGAGATTTTGAAATGTCAGACTTAGGTCTCTTGAGATATTTTCTAGGCATAGAAGTAAAAAAAAATGCATGGTGCTTTTTTCATCTCTCAAGAAATGTATGCAAATAAGATTTTGGAGAGATTTACAATGCAAAGTAGTAAGGCTGCCCCAACACCAACTACGGTAGTTCTAAAGCTAAGCAAGAAATATTGCAACAACAATATGAATCCAACTTTATATAAAAGTTTGGTTGGAAGTTTAATGTATTTGAAAACAACTAGACTAAACACAACACATGCAGTAAGTTTGATTTCTAGATTTATGGAAAGTCCAAAGGACTCCCATTGGCAAGAAGGAATGAGAATCCTAAGGTATGTGAATGTCACCAATGGATATGGTATTTTTTATACTGCAGCAAATGATTCTTGGCTAATTGGTTACACAGATAGTGATTTGGTAGGAAGCTTGGATGATTCAAAAGAACATTTCCAGATATGTCTCTGACATGGGTTCAGGTGTAATCTCATGGGCTTCTAAGAAGCAACCCATAGTTTCTCAATCTACAATAGAGGCTAAGTTTATAGCAGCCAATGCAACATCATTTCAAGCTATTTGGTTGAGAAGGATCTTGCCGGATTTGAAGGAAGAACAAGAGGGTGGAACCACAATATTTTCTCAATAGCTTTATCAAAAAATATTGTGTTTTATTGAAGAAGAAAGAACATTGACATCAAGTATCATTTTATTAGAGAATTAGTTGAGAATGGTGAAATAAAAATGGACTTTTATAGGTCTGAGCAGTAGATAGCAGACATTTTCACCAAGCCATTAGGCATTGCAAGTTTTGAGTGCCTAATGAGAAATCTGGGCGTAGTTCATTTGGATCATGAATGATCTTGTTTTTTTTCTCAAGACCAAATCTGATTGGATCTTGAGCCTCTTTCTTTAACTTCTAAACTTAATTCTCCTCTAATTTATTGCTCTGAGAAAATCAGATTTTGTGTGGATTTTTTTGAGATAAGTTCAAATTAGATTTTCGGGAAATCTTATTTCTTGTTTGGACAACAAATTCTCTATAAAGAAAAGAATGTTATTATTCTTCTATAGATATGTAAGAAGTATTTTATTTTGTATGCAACAACAAATAGATTGTTTTTTTTAAGTGCTCTATTTTATCAGGCAAGTTTATTGTAATAGAAGTTGTAATTAAAGTATCTTGTTAATCAGTGATTGCTTCAGATAATTTGTATGCAACCCCATATAGCTACATGTTCAATGTTTTTGTAGAAGTTATTTTTCATACTAATAGAAGCAAGAAGAAGCTTTCCTATCTCCAATTCTATTTGTGTTTATGCTCTTCCCTGTTTTTGGGATTTTAATTATTTTCTAATTACAGAGCATTCTGTGTGAGTAGTTTCCAGAATATAGAGTGATTCTATATTCTTTACATGGTATCAGAGCTGATTGGCCCTCAATCCTTGTGAGTTTGCACATTTTTTTTGGGTATTTGAATTTCTTACACAAGAGACATGGATGGAGATGTAGGAAAGAGCTAGCAACATCCACCGTCTTTCAATGGAAAAAAATATAATGTTTGTGCAAAGAAGATGGAGACCGTAATGGTTGCAAATTAATTTGTGGGAGCTAGTGGTCAATGGATTTGTGGATGTGAGTGACCCAGCTCTGTTTGCTTCTGTCACAAAAAATCAGAAGACTCAGTTAAAGGAGTCAAGGAGGAAAGATCTAAAATATTTAAGCTTGATTGAAACAACCTTGACAGAGGCAATCTTTCCCTGAATAGCAGCAGTTGATTATTATAAAGAAGCTTGGGATATTCTCCATACAAGTTTTAAAGGGACTGAAAAATTTTGTTTGGTGAAGCTCCAAACTCTTTGAAGAGAGTTTGGGAATTTTCTCATGAAGGACAGTGAGTTCATTTCAGATTTGAGCTCAAGAATTTCTGGTTTGATAAACCAATTGAGAACTAATGGAGAAACTATGGTGGACAAAAGAATAGTGGAGAAAATTTTGATAAGTCTTCCCTCAAAAATTGATATTTTAGTTATTGCCATTGAAGAGGATCTCCAAATATTGACTATTGATGATTTAATGGGTTCTCTCAAAACCCATGAGCAGCGCCTTAATAGGTCTGCAAATTCTTCTCAAGAGCAAGCTTTCAAAGCTCAATCCAATGCAAGAGGCAGAGGGAGAGGAAGAAATAATTCTGGATGAGGTTCAAGAGGCAGAGGTCGTGGCAACTCTAGACAAAAAAAAGCTAGAGGAGAATGTTCAGGATGAGCATGCATCAATGAGGGAGCTAGTAGCTCTCAGAACACCTCTAGAGGAGGTAAGAAGAACAATAGCTCGAATAAGAGAAATATTGAATGCTATTATTTCCATAAATTTTGGTATTATGTAAGTGAATGCTAGAAAAATAAAGGTGATCAGTCAAAGCAAAGTATAAATGTTGTTGACGTGAAGGTCGGCGATGGAAATAATCACACAACCTTCATCATGTGTAATATTGGTGAAGAAGGCCACCTTGAAGTTTGGTATTTAGACAACGGTTGTAGCAACCACATGAGTGGTAATGAAAGTATTTTTCTTTCATTGATAAAAATATTAAATCGGAAATTAGAATGGGAATCAATGGAATTGTTCTAGTTGTGGGAAAATGATCTATTATGATCCGCACCAAGCAATGTGAGAAACAAGAAATTCAGAATGTTTATTTTGCTCCTGGCATAAAGTACAATTTGATGAGTGTTGGAAAACTCACTCAAAATAGATATAAAGTGCTAATTGAGAATGACCAATGCATCATTTATAAGAATGATGGGAGTAATAAAATTGTTGCAGCAGTCCAAATGACAAAGAATCAGATGTTTCCCTTGAAGGTGGAGATGTGTTTCTCTTCACAATCAGTAGTTGCACCTCCCAAGCATGCATATAGAGCATTATAACAACAATCAACCTTCAAGAGTGTGATTGAAGACTCCTCCAAGCTATTACATTTAAGGTATGGACATCTTGGCTATGTTGGTTTAATTTTATAGTACAAGAAAAGAATGGTAGATGATTTTCCATGCATAAAAGAGTTCACTCGCAAGTGTGAGGCTTGTACTTTGGGTAAGTAACATAGGCTTCCTTTTAATTTTGGTAACTCTATAGGGGCAAGAGCACCATTAGAGTTGGTTCATACTTATTTAGTTGGCACTATGCAAATCACTTCCATTGGGGGGAGTACTTATTTTATGACCTTCATAGATGATTCAGCCATAGAACATGGGTGTATTCTATGCAAAAATTGTTGTAATTACATTATTTTGTTAACTAGTGATTGCTTCAGTAATTTATATGTAGCCCCATATAGCTGCAAGTTCAATATTTTTGTAGAAGTTATTTTTTAGACTAATAGAAGCAAGAAGAAGCTTGCATATCTCCAATTTTGTTTGTGTTTATGCTCTAACGTATTTTGGGTATCTTAATTATTTTCTTATTATAGAGCATATATATCTTGTGGTTAAATATATTACATATATTGAGGTTATGTAAGAAAAATTAAAAGCCATATAAATCTGATCCAAAATTCAACACCTGTCATATTCTATTTAATGAGGTTTAGAAGTTTAATTACCAATTTTTTTATTTTCAACATCTCCTACAAAAAAAAAAAGGTAAATATAATAAGTTCATATAATCATTGAACGCTAAAAAGCCACCTTAGGGTCATTTGTTTGTCAAGGAAATATTGTGAATGTAGTCCACCTGGTAATATAAACTTTATCTCAAAAATTGTGATTTAGTTGAGATATATAATACTCATCTAGTATGACAAAGCTTATCTAACACAATTTGCTACAGATGGCCCTAGCAAAGACTCATTGATACAAAAAAAAGGGGACTCTACAAATGGATATGCAAAAACCCTCATGCACAATTGTAATTTTTACACAACCTTGAATTAATAGGAATAATCAGTCCGCCTGACAACTCATTTACATAACATTTACAGTTGGTTTACCTCTAGCTGAACTGCTTAACTACTTGTTAAAGTTACAATTTTGATAGAAATTGTCTCAAAAAAATGCAACACAACATTCTACATTTGTGCCAAGAGACTGCCATTATTGATGGTTGAGTTGCAAACACACAAGTAGTGCAAAGCACCATGTGTTGTGCATTCTAATGAAATGAACTACATTGGAGCTAGTTTTGAACCTTGAGTGATTAATGTTGGATTTGATCCAACAATGTTATTATCTAGAGAAGGCCCCACTTCCCATTTTCCTTCTGTTTCTGAAGGTTTAATGACACAAACTCCTCTATCGGTCATTCCAAGAGAAAACTGATTTGGTTCAGATGGATGTGATGCAATGACTATTGGATAGATAGTGTAATAATAGTCAAGCAATACATTAAATCATAAAATGTTGAATCCATTTATTGACGCACCACTTAATTTTGCATCTATCAGCCAATGTACCTGTTCATGCTTGATCCTAAATAGGCATTAGGTACAATACGATAGCGTGGCCTCAATCTCATTGCATCAAATACTCCTATTGTACCATCACAGAAGCTTGCAAATACTAGGAGGCTGTCACATGAATATATCACACTTGAAATGGGGGCTGCTAAAGAATCATGAGGAGT
>MU223338.1:54475-75188 GCA_018584345.1 Thuja plicata | reverse complement strand
GTTTGTTTGATAAATTAGTCCAAGAACAACACGGGGAGCGGGAGTTCAGAACAGAGATGACCGCAATGGGTAGAAGCCATCATAAAAATCTTGTTCGATTGTACGGTTTCTGTGATGAGGACACCCACTGGCTCCTGGTGTACGAGCAGATGAGCAATGGATCTTTGGACACTGCTCTATTTGTAGATAAGGACTTTCTAGATTGGATGGTACAAGTTCAGATTGCAATGGGCACCGCAAGAGGGCTTCTCTATTTGGACGAAGAGTGCAGGACTCAGATTCTACATTGTGACATTAAGCACCAAAACATTCTGCTGGATCAAAACTACTGTCCTAAAATATCTGATTTTGGCTTGGCAAAATTGTTGAGGGAAGAATAGACTTGGACAACTATGCTTACCTAGTGTACATAAAATTCAAAAAAAATTAGAGAATGACATTTCTAATGCTTTTCATTACACCTGAGAATGACATGTCTAATGCTTTTCATTACACCTGAGAATGACATGTCTAATACTTTTCATTACACATGCTGTAAATAGGACACCTGTCCCTTATCTCAATTCTTGATGCAAATGTGACGACCTCACGCCCCACCTCTTCTAGCTGCTTCGTCTTCTCTCTTCCTCCTCTAAATGCATACAAAGAAAACAAACTCCAACTCTCTTCCTCTGTCAAATATTGTATCTCATACATTTTAGCATCCAAATTTCTACAAACATCCCTAGTTCTTGTGGTAACCACAATTTTGCATGGACTGTCATTCCCAGTTGGTAGGCCAAGATTAGCTAGCAGATCATCTTCTCTACTACCCCTCCACACATCATCTAGCACCACAAACCACCTTCTTCCTTGCAACTTTCCATGAATCAAGTGTGCTGCTAGCTGCTCACTTACTTTGCCATCCTTAATCTCACTTATATCTATGTGAAATGCTAAATATTTTTGTAAACTGGAAATGGAATAGGATTGAGAAACTGAAATTCATATCGATTTCTCATACCTTTGTCCTGTGATGTTTTAAAGATGCTGAAGAAGATAGGTTTTGCCTATCCCTCCCATCCCAACCACCCCAATGACTGGGAAAGTTGGGCTGTCCAGCAAGCAGAGCATGTCATCAACTCAGGCGTTTTACCGCTAGGGCTAATGTGGTGTCGTCTTTGAGCTGGAGTTGGGCTCTGTAGACCACTTCAAAGCTACCTTTGCCTATGATGGTGGAATCGCTGAAGTTCTTGGTTGGTTTCAGGAGGCGATAACTATTGACCTGCTCGCCTGGGATGTGATGTTCTTCTCCCTCGAGTTCTTCTCCCTCAATCTGATAGCGCCATCTGAGGATTAGGGATATAAGGAGTGAGCCACCGATTATGGCCAATGATGCTATGCTGCCGGGGCTCAGAGGAGATCTAGAGATTGGTTTGTTTGGTGAAAGAGGTGGCGTTGGATTTTTCCATGAGGAGTTGCCCAACACGAGGGTTTGATTGCTCAGGGCGGGATCACCAATGTAGGATGTTTGTGTAAAGGTGAGGAACTGAACTGAAGTGGGCAATGGACCTTGCAGGCATTCATTGTAAGATACATTGAATACTCTTAGAGAGGAGAGATCTGCTAATGAATTGGGGATTTGGCTTTCCAGATCGTTGCTTTTGAGAACCAGGGCTTCTAGGAATTTCAGGCGGCCGAATTGAGATGGGATTGGACCATGGAAGTGGTTGTATGAGAGGTCGAGGAATCTCAAGGGCATGTCTGCGAGGAATGTTGATTTATTGAAGATGGATTACATTGCACCTGAGTGGAGTTTAGTTGAGGATGGCAAATAAAATTGATGGGACGCTTCTCCTCTATCGCAATACGGACATGCGTGGATGGAACAAACAGTTAATAGTGAGGTAAAACTGATCACTGAAACTAGCGGCTGCAAAGAAAGTGAACTACTTGACAACGAGTGTTTTGATTACATCAGCAATGGTTTTTCCAAATATATATATATATATATATATATATATATAATCTCACAATAAACATATATGTGCGTGCATATATATATATAATAATAATAATATCATTATTATATATATATATATATATATATGCATATATAGTATAAATAATATTATCTCATAATAATATTATCAATTTAATGATGTTTATTTAGTTAAATATATATATTAATATAATTGTTCATTATCATCATATATTAATATATTATTTCTTTATTTCCTCATAACATTAAGATCATTTTATCTGATCGAAGCTATAAACATCAACAGGGAATAAGACTAATTTATAATAAGAAATCTTTGAAGAAAAAAGTCAAAATATAATACAGAATTGATATTGCCACTTAACATACGATTAATTTGTTGCAACTAAGATTAGGATATTATGTTTCTACTGATCACTATTCAAAATTATAATTATTAAATTATGACAAACCATAGAAATAGAACAAAATGAACCTAACATAGAAAAAAGACGTAACCATTGCATACTCAGGTGCGATTTCTAGTTTAAGAGTTCCGATGCGGCGTTAGCGTCTGCTTTTGAGAAAGATAAAGATGTATAACATGTGGAGGGAAACCGCGAAAACTAAAGGAAAGGGACAGTGAACGTTTGGTGATATGAACATGCAAAAGGGTTGGATCCGCCCACCGCATCATTTAAATAACATTTAATGGACTTTCTTATATTCTGAATTCTTGCCTTTAGCTTTCACATGTTGAATCGAGACGGTTTCATTGGTTCAAAAAGATTTTTAAGTCCACACGACCTTTCTAGTCATGGAATGGTAGACACCCGAACGATATTTCAGGGGAAAGGATTCATTCTTTGTTTAGATCAAATTGTAACATAGAAATTTTATTTATTTATTTATTTATTTTTATCTAAAGTAAGTCATTCGAACGTATTCAGGTATGTGACTTACACGCTTCCTTTTCTTTTCCTCCTCATTTTAAGTTATTTAGATAATTATAATTAATAAGTTGAAAATTAAGTATAATTCAAAACTTGATAAATGTTCAAAGATTGATGATGTTAGTGTAATTAAATATTTCCAATTACACTTTACTGAAGCTTATTTAGGATAATGCATTTCATAGTAGTTTGCATCTTATTTCAGCACATGGTGTAGAGGAATTCCACTTTAGGTGGTGAGAGTTGTTATCTCATGTGTGAAATCCCCCTTTAGTGCTCTTATCAAATTATCATCCTCTCATTGTTGCACATGTTTGCACATACTTCATTGTACAATGGAGGATGATCCACCTTTGGTGGACATGTGATTCCATCTTGTGTGGTTGATAGATTATTTTTTGCATCATCCTAGTTATCATGCATTAACTATACATTCAGGCACATCTACTTTGTAGTGATTCATTGTATTTTATTATTTGATCAATATTGAATTAATTATTTGATCATATTATTTGCCTATGTCTCTTGTCCTATCAATTGAACTTCTAGATCTTGGTATTTTCATTCTTTACCTTAAACAAATTCTTACATGGTATCAGAGACCATAGAAGATTTCATTGCATATCCATTGGAGAGTTAATTGCTTCAATTTTGGAGGGCCACGATTCCGATATGGAGGTGCAACACATTGTGAGAGCATCCAAAGCAAGATCTAACCTCGCCATTGCATCCATGTGGTTGTTCCAGTGAATTTTGACTATATATTTGTTTATATTGGGTAAAAGTCAAATTTGAGGCAAATTTTTGGCAAAGTGGACCTGGGGAGTCTGATTTGCAAATTCAGTAATTAGTATTTGAAATTATTTTCAGATCTGATTTTTTTGTGAATTTCGTCATTTTTTTTAATTCTGGGCATATTATTTCTTGCAATTTATTTGGGCAAGACCCCTCTATTTTCTTAGTATCAATGGCAAGCATCAGAGGATCTTCCCGGGACATTCACGTGACATTATTGGGCTGTGAACCCCCAGTCCGGCCCCTCATAGGATAGAGCAGTCAACCACCGACGTCAACCCTTCCGAATTCGGCCAACACAACACTTTGCAACATCCACTCGATGCAATGCATATATATCCTCCGATTCTTAAGCCAATTTTATATCCACCAAACTTTATATTAAATTACCGGGAAAATCAACAGGTTGATGTATGTGGGATGAATCCCACATTGCCCAACCTCCTCCGCTCAAGCTCCCACGAGCTTGGCCCACCGATCTCGAAGAGCTTTGAGCTCGGCTCGGAGAGCCTGAGCTCCGTTGAGATCCGTGAGTCGAGCAGCCCAATGCGCTACCCAACACAGAGGACACGCGGCCCAACTGGTAGCCACCATGTGATCATAGTTCATGCCAATCAAAGCTGAATCATTTCAAGCCACATGGCACCGCCAAATCACCTGATCTGACACATCAACACCAACCCACCAATCCTATCTTGCTAAGTCATCCACATAGAGAAATTATAGATTTTGGTGACTGTACTTGTCTAATCCTTGATTTTGCAACTTCAGAGGCTTCATTTAGGCACACATTTTTAGGTACATTTTCTTTAAAAGTGTATGAGTTTTTGAGAAATTTTTAGATTTTCTATCAGATTATAGGCTTATTTGGGTGAAACTGTCACTTTCAACATTTGGTCTATTTTGGCCTATTTTGGCACTAGTAATTGATTAGATCCTTGAGTGATCTTGTGTCTTATTTTCTTGAGTCTACGACAAGAACAAAAAGTGGTCCTATTTATTGTGAAAAAATATAACATAGTGTCTTGTGTGCTCCCCCTAAAATGATGATTTTTTTTTTTGAAATTTTTTAATCACTCTAGTGAGAAGTTACCTAACACTACGTAGTTAATTAAAGATTTTCGTTCTAATTTTTTAATGAATATATGTTTTTTTTATGAATTTTGTAAGTGGACACATCTTGAAAATGTGAAATTTCTGTGTGTTCCCCCTAGAAATGATGGAAAAATAATCGAAAATATTTTTTTTTTAAAAGTGTGTAGAATGAAGTCTAGTTTCTAACAAAGTAACTTATTTCAAAATTCTACGAATGAGCCAAAATCTAAGCCCAAAATACTACATCTTGGTTTTTGACAAAAACCAGACATACATATAAAAGAAATTAGAGATAAAAATCTGAACATAATCAGAATTCAAAACAAATTATATAGTTAGATAGCTAATAAAGAGATCTACAATATCACGTCATCTAAATTTATTGTTATTCAACAACATGCAAACCTGACGGCACACAAGAAAAAATACAATTTTTTTGTATGATTACTAGAAAACACATCCCATACCTATTTGAATCCTCCAAGCCTTTGGGTTGGATCTCCAAGGAAAATCCTAGCCTTAGGTTTTGTGGATTCCAAAGCAGTTCAAAGTGTGTATGCCCTATAGGGCATACGTACTATGCAAACGATTTTTTTAAAAAAAGTTACAACTGGTGCAATATAAAATTTGTCATGTTTAGGGCATATGCCCTATAGTGTGAGTAGTATCAACTTTATATGAGTTAAGACAAAGATTCTAGATTTTGAGGGTTTTTAGGAAATTTCAAAATTAACCAAATTTCAGGAATTCACACATTGTGTTCAGGATGATTCCGAGTGGACTATTATTTGTAACCTTAAGCCCTTCACTTGTGCATGATCATTTTTTTAAGATTTCTCAGTGTAGTGTTTATGTTATGATTAGTTTAATAATTATCATGTATGTTTAAGCATTTTAGGAGAGAGAGAGAGAGAGAGAGAGAGAGAGAGAGCATTAAACATTGTAGGACATTGTTTACGGTTCTAAGTGGTTGTAATATATCATAAGGGGTCATAATGTGTCTTAAGTGGTCTTAGGTCTCCTTAGGACCCTTTACGACCCCTTAGGACACAATAGGACCCCTTAGGACACATTAGGGCCTCTTAAGACGCCTTAGGACACATTAATGATCGTAGAACATACTATTGGGCTCTAATTTGTCTTAATGTTTTGTAAGGGATTTTAATGGGTTCTAAATGGTCCTAGGAACCCTTAGAACCCATTTCAATCACTTAGGATCCATTAAGACCCATGAGGACACATTAGGACCCCTTAGAAAACATTAATATTCATATGAACCATTAGAGAGAGAGAGAGAGCATTAATCAAGTAGTAAGACACTCTTTAGGGTTCTAACTAGTTCTAATGTATCGTAAGGGGACATAATGGGTCCTAAGTGGTCATAGGACCCCTTAGGACCCTTTACAACACCCCAGGACACATTAGGACTCATGAGGATCCCTTACAACACATTAAGACCTCTTAGGATCCGTTAAAATGCATTAATCATTATAAGACACACTAATGGGCTCTAATGTGCGATAATGTTTCCTAAGGTGTTCAATGTGTTCTGAGTGGTCCTAGGAACCCTTAAGACCAATTACAACCCCTTAGGACCCATTAATACCCATTAGAACACATTTGGACTCATTAGGACCCCTTATAAAACATTAATAGTCATAGGAACTATTAGAGAGAGAGAGGTTGTAAGGGGTCATAAGGGGTCCTAGGACAAATTAATGTGTGGTAGGATCCATTATGACCCATTGGGACCCTTAACGACTACTCTCTCTAGATATAAGGTGTCGTGAAGGTTATTAATGGGTTCTAGGACACATTTTTGTGTCCTACAACCCCTTAAGACCCCGTAGGACCCTTTATCTTTCACTAATGTATGGTAAGCGGTTCTAAGGGGTCTCCTAGGACCCCTTATGACCCCTTAAAACCCTTAAGACACCTAAGATGTGTGGTAAGAGATTGTGAGGTGTCCAAGGGGTCATCATGGGTCCTAAGAAACATTAGTGTGTCCTAAGATCATTTATAACCCTTTATGAACCCTAAGATGTATGCTAAAGGGTACTAAGAGGTTATAAGGGGTCTTAGGACATAATAGTGTGTCCTAGGTCCCCTTATGACCCCTTTGGACCCTATAGGACCCCTCTCTCTACATATTAGGGGTCATAAGAGTTTTGAAGGGGTCCTATGACACATTAGTGTGTCCTACGACCCCTTAGCATACATGAATAAATGGTAAGGGGTCTTAGAACCCCTTAGGCCGTAACGTGTCTTAATACAAATTTATGTTTCCTAGGACCCATTATGAACTTTTAGGACTCTTTAAGACCCCCAAGATGTATGGTAAGGGGTCCTATGACACATGTCCTAGGACCCCTTATAACTCCTTAGTACTCTTTAGTACTCCTCTCTCTAGATCTTAGGGGCCATAGGGGTTGTTAAGGGGTCTACGGACACATTACTATGTCGTAGAACTTCTTAAGACCGCTTACAACCCCTTAGGACCCCTTACCATTCACTAATTTATGGGAAGAGGTTGTAAGGGTCCTAGGACACATTAATGTACCACTTAGGATGCTTTACGTCCACTAATATGTATGCTAATGGGTCATAAGGTGTCTTAAGGGATAATAAAGGGTCCTAAGACATGTTAATATATCCTTTAATCCCTTAAGACATTTTAGGACCCTCTCTTTACATTTTAAGTCCCCTAAGATGTGTGGTAAGGGGTCCTAAGGGGTCCTAAGACACATGTCCTACGACCCCTTATGACTCCTTAGTACTCTTTAGGACTCATCTCTCTACATCTTAGGGGTCATAAGGGTTGTTAAGGGGTCTGAGGACACATTACTATGTCGCATAACTTCTTAATACCCTTTACGACCCCTTAAGACCCCTTACCATTCACTAATCTATGGGAAGAGGTCGTAAGGGTCCTAGGACACATTAATGTACCCCTTAGGACACTTTAAGACCCCTAATATGTATGCTAATGGGTCGTAATGTCTTAAGGGATCATAAAGGGTTCCAAGACACATTAATATATCCTTGAACTCCTTAAGACCCTTTAGGACCCCTTTCTCTACATCTTAAGGGTTGTAATGATTGCTATGGGGCCCTAGGACATATTTATATGTCCCAAGACTCCTTACCATGCAATAATGAATGGTAAGGGGTTCTAAGGGGTCTTAAGACAACCTAAGACACATTAATGTGTCCTAGGATGCCTTATGGACCCATATGACCTTTTAAGACCCCTAAGATACATGGTATGTGATTCTAAGGTGTTCTGGGACACATTAATGTGTCATAGGTCCCCTTATGATCCCTTACGACCTTCTAGGACCCCTTTCTGTACATCTTAGAGGTTGTAGGATTGCTAAGGGGCCTTTGGACACATTAGTGTGTCCTAGGACCCCTTATAGCCCCCTAGGATCCTTGATGATCCCTCTCTATAAATATTAGGGGTTTTTAAGGCTTTTAAGGTGTCCTAAGACACATTAATGTGTCCTGGGATCCCTTAGACACCTTACGACCCCTTCAGACATCTTACCATACACTAATGAATGGTAAGGGATGCTAAGGGGTCATCAATTTTCTTAATTGGTCCTAGGACACAAAATTGTGTTGTAGGAACTGTAATTTCCCCGCCAGGGAGCCTATAAGGAATCAAGTCTTTTGACCAAAAATTTCAACTAACAATTTTTTTTCTTAAACATCACATTATTTATTACATTCTCAAGTACATTCCTTAAGGTTACCTTAATTAAATCATTTACCGACATATTTGCGTTACTATTCAAATTGAATTTCATTTCTTTATTTTTACTTATACATTTCAAATTTAAGAGAAAGGGTAAGAAAGTGACATTTCAATTATAACTACATCCCTTACTCCCTAAATCATTTTCATTTCTCTTTCCTACACATTCGATAACTAGCCTTTTACAACTTACATATAAATTTTTACATAAGAAGCATTTCTTTTCTTTTCAATATAAGAGAGATAGAGAAGATAATTCAACATAACACTTTTCATTACAACTTTGAACTTTGAAATAATATCCCTTGAAATAAACCCTCATAACTATCCCACCCAGATTACATTGCCTTTCTTTTTCCAATACAATTTATGGTAATGAATCCAATTATAATAATAAGTACATGAATGGCCCGTAGGATTTACAAACATATCTTTACATCCTCCTTTTCAATAATACATGATACAAAATAGAAAGATCTTTATCACTGCATGAAAACTGAAGCATCCAAGTCACGAACCATGAACAACAACTCGAAAGAAATTTCCCACCCAACCATGTGAAACTAGTGAAGTTCCACCCCCCATGCTAGAAGATAGAACCAAGATACTCACAAGGCCCTAAGCAATCTAAGGCTTCACAAAACAATAAATTAAACATATACCAGACATAACAAAATATCACTTAACTATACACAAGGGTTAGGTTTCTAGCATACTCTCTAAGTGACTGTCATCACATATCCTGTTTATTGGGATCCTTCCTGGAAACCAGGAAACCCTAGTCCCCCGTTTATGAATAGGGATCCATCCTGGTAGTTACCCATGGTCCGGGTACTCCAAGAGGACTATGTGGGAATTATTATGTGTCTTTCATTATCTTTTGAATCCCCCCTCCCAAGTTAATTTTAAGGTTATCACTTGATTAAAAACTCACCCATAGGATCCCCTGGCAACCACTTTGGGTTCCAGCACCTATGGTGAGCCACTCACCTAGGGTACCTAGTCCCCTACCCAAAACATGACAAAAGAATTGCAATACTTCAAATGCTTAATTTTGGAGGTTTAGGAAATTGTCCTGTCTACTCAGAACACCAGGATGAGCCCTAACCTTAACCACAAACAACATAAGAATAGTATAAGGGTGTCACATACTCAAGACACCTTAAGTACAACATTATGATAAAATTCAAGAAATAAAAAAAACATTAAGAGAGGTACAAAAATACAGACATAGAAGATGATCAAAGTTGGAAGATACAGACCAATCCCCAAAGCCAAACAATTACCCATCATAGAAATCCATGACTCCAAATTTTCTTGAATAGGTCCAAATAGAACGTAAAAGTAATATAAACTAATTAACATTGATGGGGAAAATATTGTACTATAAACTAATGAAAATGTAGGGACCTATGAATCAAGGGAGAAGACTAAGTAATCTTGTCTTAGAAAGGTGGCAAGATATTACATATTTAAGTGTTGATGAGTCTGCTCTTGTATGTTTTTTGCAAGAGGGTATAGAGCAAGAGAGGAGTAAAATTTATTTTAAGATATGCCCTATTGGTTTGAATCATAAGGGACCCTTTAACTATGTGAGTTTAGAGACTATTTCTAGAAATATATGTATGACTGTCATAAAAATAGAGTCTCAGTACGATGAGCATAAATTTTGTTTGAACTGTTAGATGTTCCTAATTTTCATATATGCTGGCTAAAACCTAATTACGCACATTCTGACCAGAGCGATTTTGACAATAATGTTTGGTTCAAAAGTTATTTACAACAAAGTACGGGTATAGGAAAATAAATCAGAACATTGTGTTTGTTTCCAATTAACACATTTGTTTTTAATTATCACCCTAATTTCAAATCATTTCACAACAGAAACTTGCAGATAATATGAAATTGTAAATATTTAAGAACACACATAGACATATACATATTCATATACAATAAGATGATTTCTGTGGTTCGAGACCCTACCTGGAGTCCTACAGAGAAACTTCACAAAGACTGGAGCACACCTTTGCAAGTCCTCCAAACCTTGACTGAGATGGTAGCCTCCTTGATGAAGTCTCCTCCAAAAGCCAATCCTCTCCTCCTTCCCCAGAAAACTCTCAATTCACTCTCAGAAAGATGGTAATTCATACCCACACAAAGACAAAATCTCATAAATAACTTCTGATTCAATATTGCAAGAATCACCCAATTTTCCTCCAAAAAGTCTCCATCCCCAATCTCGAAAAAGGCAATAAATTTATCTCCCAACTATATGGTTGGAGGAGTTTCTTTATGGGAAGCAACTTCTCCAACTTCCATAGTTGGTTGAAATATTTAACCAAAACTTCCCGTAACCAATAATAAAGTTTTTAATTATATTTTAGTTAAAATACCCTTCAAAAAACCCAATAACAAACATAATAGACATAATGCTCTCAAGAAAAACACATAGCAAAATTTGAATCAAACTAGCCTAACTTCTAGGAGGTCTCAAGTTCAACTCCCCTAGATAGCTAGTTTTACCAAAAAGAGCTATTTTTAGTATCTCTTATTATTATTTTACTTTTATTTAATATACTTCATTTAATACACTTTATCTAATCATTAAAATACCATTTACACAAGCAATTAGAAACACATAGATAATCTTATTTATATATGTACGTGTATATGCATGTGCACCCACATATACACATACCTATATAACATACAGTTAAGAATAATACAAATATTAACTAAGTCTATATATATTCACTTCATACAAAAATCAAACCAACATCATAAATCACAAGACAACATCAAAACATAACCTATAAGACAACATCATAAAACTGTATTCACATTCCCTAACTAGGGTAACCTCCTAACAGAAGTCTAAGTCCAAGGGTAGCCTTGAGAGTATCTTGTTAAGATATCCACACAACAATAGTTCAAGGATTTTGAAGGCATGCTTAGACTTGTGTAGCCAGGTGGAGTCAATGCCTAGTACCTACATCCTACATCACCAACTGACATGCATATACATATATAAAAAAACCAATGGAAAATAAGGAGGGAGAGTGTTACATCGTGTGGATCTCTCGTAGGACTAAGTAAGACTACCTCTCCTCATCCTACACTCACATCAACTAGTGTATACATCAAAACATAATGGGGTTAGCAGGGTTAGATCCATATAAATATATAAATCAGATATGAACATTTCACAATTAGCTCATTATTTTATTTCAAATTATTTAATATCTCATAATAAACTATATTAGCCAATAAATATGAAATCAAATGTCCCATCATGAAACACCATAATCGAACATATAATCCTAAGTATCAAATTAATAATCCTATCAATCCAAAATATGTAGATACTAGGGTGGGCATTACATCCTCTCCCCCTAGGATTAGGCTTACTCTTGGAATCCTACAAACAAGTATGGATATGAAGATCTGAGTATGCTAGAATCCTCCCAAGTGGCAGAGGTCTCATCACTGGGGTCCCATTGGACCCTTACTTACTCTATGCTACGACCCCTGAGGGTCAAAGTCTGCTACTAGAGTATACACACTGGCTCCAAAGCTAGCTGCCCATCCTCTACCTGCAAAGTATTCCAATCCAAAACATGAGTCAAATCAAGAATATACTCTCTAAGAATGGATACGTGAAACACATCCTTCACACATGCAAGGATGGGCGGTAGGGTGAGTTGGTAAGCAACTGGTCCTATCTTCTCAAGGATCTCAAATGGACCTACAAATATTGGTTCCAACTTAGAAAATTTTCCATAACGAATAGGGCTCTTACGTGGGCAGACTCTCAAAAACTCCTTATCTCCAATGGAGAACTATCTATCGATCTTGTGAGCATCGACATACTTCTTCTGCCTATCTTGAGCTATCACAAGATGCTCTCTGATCCTCTAACCTGTTGCTTCATATCTTGTAACATCTCAGGGCCAAGTAGTACTTTGTCCTCTAAGCGATCCCAACTCAGAGGGTTACGACAAGGACGACCATAAAGAGCCTAAAATGGTGACATTCCTATCAAACTATGATAGCAATTGTTGTATGCAAACTCCACTAGGTATAGATAATCTTCCCACTGGGTTTATTTTTCCATCAAATACATTGTAAGCATGTCCTCAACCATTTGGTTAACTTACTCTGTCTGACCATCTGTCTCTGGATGATATGTTGAACTAAAATTCAGCTGAGTCCCTAATACATGTTTCAAAGAGGTCCAAAATTCTGAAGTGAACACTGCATCCCTATCAAAGATAACCTTTCTAGGAATACCATGCAACCTGACTATATCCTTTAGGAAGACTCTAGCTACTGAGGTGGCAGTATAGAATGACTGCATAGGAGAAAAATCTGCTACCTTGGTTAACTTATCCACTATGACCATGATAGCATCATGTCTCAGATAAGTGACTGGGAGTCCCACAATAAAATCCATAGAGATCGTATCCCATTTATATTCAGGAATCAAATGTGGCTGAAGGAGGCCTACTGGGTGATGATGTTTGGCTTGTTTGGCTTTGACCCTCTGACATTCCATACACCTAGCCACAAAATCTACTATATCTGTCTTCATACCTGACCAAAAGTATAACTGTCGCAAATCTGAATACATCTTCTTAACCCCTGGATGAGATGAATAGGGAGCACAATGTGCTTCCACCATGATAAATTTTGGATGATCGCTTGAAAGCGGTACATAGATTCGGCCTTTCTGCCTCAACAATCTATCTAGCTCTAAGGAATAACCTAAGAACTTTCCTTCTAAGACCCTTCGTGACTCAATTTTAGCCTTAACTTCTTGATACAAAGTATCTGAAGGAAGTGACTATGAGATCTGACTTCTCAAATAAATTGAAAGGAAGAGCATGGATAAATCATGTCTCCTTCTGCTCAAAGCATCCACTACCACATTCTCTTTACCTTGGATATATCTAACCTCAAAATAATATTCACAAAGGAACTCCATCCATCGGTGCTGCCTGGCGTTGAGATTAGGTTGAGTAAATATGTATTGAAGGCTTTGGTGATTGGTGTGTAGATCAAATCAATGCCCCAATAAGAAATGTCTCCAATGATTCAAGGCATGAACTACCGCTGCTAACTCCAAATCATGCATGGGATAGTTAAGCTCATTGTCCTTAAGCTTTCTAGACTCATAAGCAATAACTCTTCCTTCTTGCATCAATATTTCCCCTATGCCTTCCATAGAAGCATCCGTGCAAACTATAAAATTTTATGTGGGGTCAGGTATCTCCAAAATTAGGGCATTCATCGGTTTATCCTTAAGGATCTGAAAATCTTATGAACATTTCTCAGTCCAAAGGAACTTCTTCCCTTTTCTTTGCAAGGAAGTGATGGGGTGAGCTATTCTACAGAATCCTTGGACAAAGCGTTTGTAGTATCCGGCTAAACCCATGAAACTACAAACCTCTGAGATGTTGGTGGGGGTTGGACATTCAACTATAGCTTGTATCTTGGCAGGATCAACTCCTATACCTTCTCCTGAGATAACATGACCAAGATACTTAACTTTAGTCTGAAAGAATTCACACTTCTCCACGTTTGCAAACAATTGATTCTCGCAAAGGCATTGTAACACCTTGATGAAGATGTTTCTCATGTTCTTCTACTGAGTTAGAATACACCAAAATATCATCTAGGAAAATTATGACAAATTTTTCCAAGAAGGTCTTGAATACCCCATTCATAAGACTCATAAATACTAAAGGTGCATTAGTGAGGTCGAAAGGTACCACGGTAAATTCATAATGCCCATACCGAGTACAAAAATCTTTTCTGTGAATGTCAGCCTCATGAATCCTTAACTGGTCATAACCTGACTTTAGCTCAATCTTTGAAAATACCTTGGCTCCTTTCATCTGATCAAACAAATCATCAATTCTCCGCAAAGGGTACCGATTCTTGATGCTTACTTTGTTGGGTTGGCGATAGTCAATGCACAACCTAAGTGAGAAATCCTTCTTCTTAACAAAGATAACTAGAGCTCCCCAAGGTGACACACTTAGTGTGATGAAACCTTTTTCCAAGATTTCTTCTAGTTGAACTTTTAACTCACTCAACTCTTGACTGGTCATGCGATAAGGAGCTTTGGAGATAGGTTTGTCTCCTGGCACCAACTCTATGCAGAAATCAATGTCTCTTTTGGGAGGCATTCTAGGTATCTCAGCTAGATGGACATCTGCAAAATATTGAAGTAAAGGATTCTCAAGTATAATTTCTCTATCTTCTTTGTCAACCAAGTCATCAACTGAGACTTCAAAAAATTGACATACCTTTCTCATGCATTTCTTAAGTTGCATAGATGATATCATCCAAAGTGATATAGGTCTTTGGATTCCCATAACAGTGTTGGGCTTCCCCAAATCATCCAAACAATGAATGAGTTTCTTTCTGTAGTCTATTCTGGCTTCAAGAGCTGCTAACTAATCCATTCCTAGGAAAACTCTATACGATCCAAGAGGAATGACTCAAAGATCAACATTGGTAGAGAAGGGTCCTAGTCCCAAGTTACAACTTTGAACACACAATTATATCATCATTTTAGCCCTTGAGGCTAGCTCTACCTGCCACTTAACTCCTTGCCCTACTATCGCTAGCCCACACTTTTCTATCAAAGAAGGAGATATGAAGGAGTCAGTTGCTCTTGAGTCAAAGAGAATAAAAATGGTTTTACCCTTTAACAAACCTAAAGTCTCTATGATAGTGTTCTGGTGATCAGCTTGTCTATGCTCTACTATAGTGAACACCCTGTGAGACTAACTAGCATCCCCCATAGTTGGTTCTGAAATTGCTTGATTCTGATTAGTGAGATTTGTGCGCTAAGGGAAGCAAACTGCAATATGTCCTTGTTGTCCAAAAGAATAACACCTAGTGTTTCTTCCAAATTTCTTTGCAGGAGGAGGACTAGATTGTTGATAACCTCCTCTATTGAAATTATGAGAATTTTGGGATTGTGGAGGAGGAAACCTTTGTTGTGCTAAAAAATTGTTATGGTTCTAAAGGTTGTTGAAACTTTCCTTTACCTTGGTTGTTATTCTTAAATTTCTTCTTATGAAAGTTCTGTCCTCCTTTGAAAGATGAATGTTGGTTCTTGGAATTGGAATTTCCTTGATCAAAGTTTCCTTTAGAACCTAACCCAACATTGAAGGTTTGACCACTGGAATAGCCACCTTTTCATTTCACCTTTCTTTCTACTAGGTATGCCTTATTAATGGCATCTCGGAGATTCTTGGGATCCAAGATTGCTACCTCCCAAGATATTCGGTCATTCAAACCTCTGATGAAGTGTTGGACAAGAATGGGTCCTTCATCTCTACAACCTGAGAAAGCCTTAAGTTCATAAAATCTTCTTTCATATTCTTCCACCGTCATGTTGGCTTTCTTAAGGTGGTGAAATTCTTCTACCCTTTCCTGCCTCCATTGATTGGACATGAATCGATCCTTAAAACTTTCTAGGAATAATTCCCAAGAAATAGTGTTAATGGTGACTTGGAGTTTGTCCTCTTTCATACGCCACCAAGTATACACAAATTTTCTTAGATTCATAATAGCGCATCTAGGCTTGATATTACTGCTAAAAGGGTGCATAGAAAAACACTTGTCAAGGTCAAAAAACCAAGTTTCTGCTATAGATCGCTCTTCATTGCCATAAAAAAAGGGGTACCGTAACCTTGAGTAAGTCTCTCATGTGAACGGTATCCTTGTCCTTAGATTCTTTTGTATCTTTCCTTCTCCTAGGGCTTCTATCTCTTTCCCGGTCTTGGTGATGATCTTGATTTCCTTCTTCAAAATTAACTTTGTTTTTAAGGTTGTCGAGTCTATGCAAGAGTTGCTGCATCAGTTGCCTAATTTGGGCTCCTTCTGTCCCATTACCCTGACTCTCATTTCAATGATTTTCTTGATTATATTCTCCCTCATATTCCCCATGGGAACTCTCTGGGAGAGATCTCGAGGTAGACTCTTGAACTCTATCCTTATCTCTTCCACGGGTAATAGGAGGCATGTTGGAAGAGTGGTGTAACATAATTTTTAGGTTTAAGCTTAAAAGGAGTATTCAATGTGTTGAAAAATTTTGAGTTTTAAACATAAATAGACCTTGAGCTCCTAGTGTAGCAACCGGGGCTATTATACCAAATGTAATGTCCCCGCCTGAGAACCTATAAGGAGTCAGGTCTTCTGACCAAAAATTTCAACTAAATTTTTTTTTTTCTTAAACATCACATCATTTATTACATTCACAAGTACATTCCTTAAGGTTCTCTTAATTAAATCATTTACCAACATATTTGTGTTACTATTCAATTTAATTTCAAATTTCTTTATTTTTACTTGTACATTTCCAAATTTAAGAGAGAGGGTAAGAAAGTGACATTTCAATTATAACTACATCCCTTACTCCCTAAATCATTTTCATTTCTCTTTCCTACACATTGGATAACTACCCTTTTACAACTTAAATATACACTTTTACATAAGAAGCATTTCTTTTATTTTCAACATAGGAGAGATAGAGAAGATAATTCAACATTACACTTTTCATTACAACTTTGAACTTTAAAATAATATCCCTTGAAATAAACCCTTAGAACTATCCCACCTAGATTACATTGCTTTGCTTTTTCCAATACAATTTTTGGCAATGAATCCAATTACAATAATAAATACATGAATGGCTCGTAGGCTTTACAAACATATCTTTACATCCTCCTTTTCAATAATACATGATACAAAATAGAAAGATCTTTATCATTGCATGAAAACTGAAGCATCCAAGTCACGAACCACGAACAACACCTTGAAAGAAATTTTCCACCTAACCATGTGAAAATAGTGAAGTTTCGCCCCCCGTGCTAGGAGATAGAACTAAGATACTCACAAGGCCCTAAGAAATCTAAGGCTTCACAAAACAATAACTTAAAAAAATACCAGACATAAAAAAATATCACTTAACTATACACAAGGGTTAGGTTTCTAGCATATCCTCTAAGTGAGTGTCATCACATATCCTATTTATTAGGATCCTTCCTGGAAACCATGTAACCCCGGTCCCCCGTTTATGAATAGGGATCCATCCTGGCAGCTACCCATGGTCCCGGTACTCCAATAGGACGATGTGGGCATTATTATCTGTCTTTCATTATCTTTTGAATCCCCCCTCCCAAGGTAAATTTAAGGTTATCACTTGATTACAAACTCACCCATAGGATCCCCTGGAAACCACTTTGGGTTCCGGCACCTATGGTGAGCCACTCACCTAGGGTTCCTAGTCCCCTACCCAAAACATGACAAAAGAATTGTAATATTTCGAATGCTTTATTTCAGAGGTTTAGGAAACTCTCCTATGTACTTAGACCACTAGGATGAGCCCTAACTTTAACCATAAACAACATAAGAATAGTACAAGTATGTCACATACTCAAGAAACCTTAAGTACAAAATTATGATAAAATTTAAGAAATAAAATAAAAATTAAGAGAGGTACAAAGATGCAGACAAAGAAGATGATCAAGGTTGGAAGATATAGATGAATCGCCAAGCCAAACAATTACCCAACAAAAAAATCCATGAATCCAAATTTTCTAGAATAGGTCCAAATAGATCATAAAAGTAATATAAACTAATAAATATTGATGGGGAAAAGATTGTACAATAAACTAATGAACATGTAGGGACCTATGAATCAAGGGAGAAGACTAAGTAATCTTGTCTTAGAAAGGTGGTAAGATATTACATATTTAAGTGTTGATGAATCGTCTCTTGTAGGTTGGTTGCAAGAGGGTATAGAGAAAGAGAGGAGTAAAATTTATTTTAAGATATGCCCTATTGGTTTGAATCATAAGGGACCCTTTAACTATGTGATTTTAGAGACTATTTCTAGAAACATATGTATGCCTGTCATAAAACTATAGTCTCAGTGTGGTGAGCATAACTTTTGTTTGAACCGTTAGATCTTCCTAATTGTCATATATGCTGGATAGAACGTAATTACACACATTCTAACCAGCGTGATTTTGATAATAATGTCGGGTTCAAATGTTATTTACAACAGAGTACGGGTATAGGAAAATAAATCAGAACATTTTGTCTATTTCCAATTAACACATTTTTTTTTAATTATCATCCTAATTTTAAATCATTTCACAACAGAAACTTGCAGATAATATGAAATTATAAATATTTAATAACACACATAGACATATACATATTCTTATAGAATAAGATGATTTTTGTGGTTCTAGACCCTACCTGGAGTCCTACAGAGAAACTTCACAAAGACTGGAGCACACCTCTGGAAGTCCTCCAAACCTTGAGTGAGATGGTAGCCTCCTTGATGAAGTCTCCTCCAGAAACCAATCCTCTCCTCCTTCCTCAGACAACTCTCAATGCACTCCCAGAAAGATGGTAATTCATATCCACATGGAGACAAAATCTCATAAATGACATCTGATTCAATATTACAAGAATCACCCAAGTTTCCTCCAAAAAGTCTCCATCCCCAATTTCCAAAAAGGCAATAAATTTATCTCCCAACTATATGGTTGGAGGAGTTTCTTTACAGGAAGCAACTTCTCCAACTTCCATAGTTGGTTGAAATATTTAACCAAAACTTCCCGTAACCAATAATAATTTTTTTAATTATATTTTAATTAAAATACCCTTCAAAAAACCCTATAACAAACATAATAGACATAATGCTCTCAAGGAAAACACATAGCACAATTGGAATCAAACTAGCCTAACTTCTAGGAGGTCTCGAGTTCAACTCCCCCTAGGTACCTAGTTTTACCAAAAAGAGATATTTTTATTATCTCTTAATATTATTTTACTTTTATTTAATATACTTCATTTAATACACTTTATCTAATCATTAAAATACCATTTACACAAGCAATTAGAAATACACAGGTTATCTTATTTTTATATGTACGAGTATATGTGTGTGCACCCACATATATACATACCTATATAACATACACTTAATAATAATACAAATATTAACTAAGTATATATATATATATATATATATATATATATATATATATATATATATATATATATACANTATATATATATATATATATATATATATATATATATATATATATATATATATATATAGACACTTCATACAAAAATCAAACCAACATCATAAATCACAAGACAAAATCAAAACATAACCCATAAGACAACATCATAAAACTGTATTCACATTCCCCAACTAGGGTAACCTCCTAAAAAAAATCTAAGTCAAGGGTAGCCTTGAGAGTATCTTGGTAAGATCTCCACACAACAACAGTACGAGGATTTTGTAGGCACGCTCAGACCTGTGTAGCAAGGTGGAGTCAATGCGTAGTACCTGCATCCTTCATCACCAACTGACATGCATATACATATATAAACAGACAATGGAAAACAAGGAGGTAGAGTGCAACATCGTGTGGATCTCTCGTAGGAGTAACTACGACTGCCTCTCCTCATCCTACACTCACATCAACTAGTTTATAAATCAAAACATAATGGGGTGAGCAAGGTTAGATCCATATAAATATATAAATTAGATAAGAACATTTCACAATTATCTCATCATTTTATTTGAAATTATTTAATATGTCATAATAAACTGTATTAGCCAATAAATATGAAATCAAACGTCCCAGCATGAAACAACATAGTCCAATATATAATCCAAAGTATCAAAGTAATAATCCTATCAATCCAAAATATGTAGATACTAGGGTGGGCATTACAGGAACCTTTATTACCCCTTACAACCCCTTAGGACCCCTTACCATAAGCTAATGAATGGTAAGGGATCCTAAGGGGTCATTAGTGGTCCTAATGGGTGCTAGGACACATTGCTCTGTCATAGGACCCGTCAGGACCTCTTGGGACCTCTTATCATACACTAAAGTATGGCAAGGGGTTGTAAGGGGTTAGCAGCACGCATTGTACTACTGGCTTTGAGAGAGTCTCTTGAAGTCATTCTGTTGTCTTTGCTTGCTTTTTTATCTCTTTTTGGAGAGGGGTTTTTCCCACTGGGTTTTCTCCTTTGTCTCCGGTTTACAGAGATTTCCTTGTACTGGGTACCTGATCAGGCCTTGTTGCCGGGACCCA
>MU223338.1:41986-54425 GCA_018584345.1 Thuja plicata | reverse complement strand
GGTTTTCTCCTTTGTCTCCGGTTTACAGAGATTTCCTTGTACTGGGTACCTGATCAGGCCTTGTTGCCGGGACCCATTTCTTGCTTTCTTAGTCTTGCTAGGTCTGCTTTCTCCCTGCGTTCATCTTCAGGGGGGGTGTTAGAGTATTATTACTCTCTTCAGCTTATGCTTTCTCTTAGGTGCATCATTAATTAGTTATTAATTAATAATGCACAACCTAGCTTTTAGTTTTTAGGGTTTGTTCACCTTTATAAGGTCAAACTTTGTATTTGTCTTTCATTAATTTAGTTAATATTTTTGCTCTCACCTTTTGAGTAAAAACTGAGTTTCGCTTTTTCCTTCTTTCACTTCATTTCTTGTGACAGGTTTTTTGCATGCAGCTGGATCTTGGCGTGAATCTGATCTTTCATCAGATTCTACAGTTGTAAGGAGTCGTAAGGGATCTTAAGGGGTCTTATGACATAGTAAATTGTCATAGGAACCCTTATGACCCTTTAGGTTCCCTAAGATATAGGATAAGGGGTCCTAAGGGGTCATAAGGGGTGCTAGGAAACATTAATTTATCCTAGGAAGCCTAATGACCCCTTATTACCCTTTAGGACTCCTCTCTCTACATCTTAGTCATCATAATGGTTGTTAACGTGACCTAGAACACATCACTATATCCTAGGACCCCTTAAGACCCGTTACAACACTGTACCATACACTAATATATGGTAAGAGGTCATAAGGTGTTCTATAACACATTAATGTGTCCTATAACTCCTTATGACCCTTTAAGATCCCTAAGATGCATGGTAAGGGGGTGTAAGGTGTTTTAAGACACATTAATGTCTCTTAGGACCCCTTGTGACCCATTAGGAGCCCTGAAGACCCATCTCTCTCAAGCTTAGGGGTTGTAAGGTTTGTTAAGGGGTCCTAAGACACATTAACATACCTGATGACCCCTTAGACCCTTTACAGCTCCTTAGGACCCCTTACCATGTACTAATGAATGGTAAGGGGTCTTATGGGGTCGTAAGTGGTCTTAAGGGTTATGTGTCCTAGAACCTCTTAGGAGCATTTACAACCCCCAATATGTATGATAAGGGGTCCTAAGGTGTCCTAAGGGTCAAAATGTGTCCATTAGAGCCCATTATTGTGTCTTATGATGATTAATGCATTTTAACGGGTCGTAAGATGTCTTAATGTGTAGTAAGGGATCCTAATGAGTCCTAATGTGTCCTAAGGGGTTGTAAAGGATCCTAAGGGATCCTAGGACCACTTAGGACCCATTATGTCCCCTTATGATACATTAGAACCACTTAGAATGCTAAAGAGTGTCCTACAACTTGATTAATGCTCTCTCTCTCTCTCTCTCTCTATAAACTTCTTGACAACCATATCTGAGTATTTCCTATCCCAAGGCCATATGTGGAAAGGATTGTGACCTCCATAATCAAGTTGTCATCAATGGTGAAATTCCTTACAAAGAGGGAGATTTTCCCATCTTTCCATATTAATACTTCACTCTCCTTATATTACCTCCTATCTTCATAGAGTAGTTACCAGAGATGAAGAAAAGTAGAAAAAGAAAGGGAAATATGCTTAACAAGTATAGCTCCCAATATACCTAGAAAGCATGGGAAAATTATGAATGAGATCTGCAAGAAATCCTCACACTCCACATAATTGTGGAATAAAATCCTTCCTTAATAGAATAATAATTAGACCATAGGCATATTGAGACCTCATATAGGTGTTTGACCATACCTCACTAAGGCAATGGCCTCATCCTTCAAATGGTCTCCTACCTCCCATGTCATACGTTCATTGGCACATGGCCCTCGATTGGTAAAAAATTCTGTCACTCTGTTTCCTTATTGAATCACATGGAAATATAAAAAAAATTGAAAACATTTTATGAATTATAATTATTTTTAATCCATATATCAATAGTCCAAGTGTGTGTGTGTATTTGTGCACTTGTTATCTGCAACACAACACTTCAATAAGTCATTCTGTTAGTGAAAAATAAGGGTTAAAGAGCATATAAACCATAACATCAACTTTTTGCTTTCTAACTAGGATGAGTGTAGCATGTAACATAAAAGCCCTCAGATTATGCTAAATACCAGTGACATAAATAACCTAGCATGAAAGATTTAGTTTAAAACAAGCTATTATTCAATGAGCAATGCATATTAATCTAAAAATGGAGCTAATAATAATGTATAAGCATAAAATATGAAATGAAGTATGAGTCTAAGTCTATTCCAATAGAATAACAATGCATTTACAATATGGGATGAAGGCTTAATTGCTCTCAAAAATGGCTTCTATTTATAGGAGAGAGAGAGAGAGAGAGCTCATTAATGAGTTGAGGGACTCATTAATGGTGGTGTAAGAGCCATTAATGCCTTGGGCATTAATGAGGCATGGAGGAGACATGGGCTTAAGGCATCTTCATTGATGAGGCATTAATGAAAGCCTTAAAAAAGCATGGGAAGGGTGTAAGAGAGTGGCTTGAGAAGGTGGCCTTGAGAAAGGAATCTTGAGATTCCTTAACTTTCTCAAGTGGGTGGAGTTGTTAATCATTCCTTAATGGAATGTGACAATATTAGGAGGTGGGTTAGGGTTATAATTAGAATTAGGATTAGATTAGTAAGGGTGGAATGGGTTGAGATGAGTTAGAACCCAGGGTAGAAGTGGTTGAGATAGGTTAGGTTGGGGTTTAAGGGAATATTAATTAAATGAACTAAACTTATTTAATTCATTCAAAGATAGGAATTTAATTATTTAAACAATTTAATTACCTTTTAATAATTAAGGGGAATATAGCCATTTTAATTAAATTAAATAGGCTAGGGGAATGGGTTATTTGCAAGTAGATAATTGACTAAGGGGTTAATTCCTTTATACTTAAATACTATAGCCATATTTGAATTTGATTTGATTTAATTGGTTTGAATTAATTTAAATTTTATGGCTATAATAGTTAATATAATTCAATGATAAAAAAACCTAGGATATTTAAATTGATTCGAAGAATTATGCCAAGCAGTAACAGGGTCATTTGGACATAATCAAGGGTATGATCACACTTAGGGAAAATAGGGTCCATAGTTGGAACAGATCAAATTCAGGTGGTTACATTTACCCCTCTTTGAATTGATGTGCGAGCAGCGCATTGATTCAAAGAAAGTTTTTGATTTTGACTTTAGAAAGATTGAGAATCCAGTTCTTGGTTGTCAAACAAAATGCTGATAAAATCAGTCTCGCACTTGATCAAACCAAAGTAATAGAATTGATTTTAAACTTTGGTTGTTGTCCAAAGACAAATAAAAGATTTTAAAGATACCAATTCTGAACTTGGTTGTCGTCCAAAGATTGGTAATACTGACTCTGAACTTGGTTGTCATCCAAAAGTTAGTAAGAAGCTGCCAGGAGCTTGATAAAAATATTTTAAAATGAGGAAACACAAGATATCCAGCTTATGAGAACCAAAGATTTCTATCCAATAGTCCCAACTTTAGTCAAGGAAACTGTTATGCCCCTATTTTGTTTGATAATGAATTCATTTTGATGTTGTTTTGAGAAAAAAATTTAATTGATGATAGTGTGATCATGCCCCCTTGGGAATGAAATCGAAGGAAAAGAATAAAATCCCTTGATTGAAAGAATGTATCACTTATAAGAAGTGGTTTAGGGAAAGAAAGAACAGAGTAGAAGAAGTAGAAAAAGAAGGTGTGTGTTAAAAAAAAACACACAAGTACCAAGTTAATTATGTGAAAATGTGAGTGATAAGACTAATAAAATGATGTTAGAACAAGATTAATGATGAAATGTGTAGTATTGAGAGTTTTGCGAAACAAATGAAGCAAATTTTTAATTTTCAAAACTGTCGTAAGAAGGGTACTGGGCTATGGAAAAAATATTATGCACCTTTGATTTGGTTCCTGATTGATCAGAAAGGGAACAAAAATGTAGTTGTAGTTGTCTAGGAGGAGTTTTGAAACTCCTAAATGGCTCAAAAGACCAATATAAGCCTCCAAATTTACCATTTCACTATTCATTTTCACTTTCATCTATAGTAATTTAGAGAGCTCTGCAGAGAAGATGGTAGTCCCTTTGAGTAAGCATAGTTTTTAGATGAGCGGGCAACATCAGCATCCAGCCTACTACCCACCGCTAGTAAGTGCTCAAAAAACTACCTTGTGAATTTTGCAATTTTATGCATTTTTTAGCTTTTATAGCCCTTGCAATTTTGAATCGCATCCAGGATTTCGGATCGCAACCTGCAAATCCTGTGTCGCATCCAATTTTTCCCAGATCACATCTAGTTTTTCTGGATTCCTACGTCGCATCTAGGAAACCCAGGATTGCATCTATTTTTGATGTTTTAGTCTTGTTTGTAGGTGAAATTCATCAGTGTGTCGTACCCTATTTGCTTAGGCTCATACCCAGTATTTAGGATAGTATCTTGTATTTTAGGGATCGCATCCTGCAAACTCCATCGCATTCGGTATTTCCAGGATTGCATCCAGTAAAATGGATCACACCCTTCTGTTTCAGAATTGTATCTGGTTAGGAGACTTAGAATTTTAATCTTGTTGACCTGTTTGCGTGCTGTGAACTTGGAATTACTTTAGCTGATTAGGAGTCTACCCCTTTGTTGTAGATAGGATACTGATGTATTGTTGTTCTTATCAAAATAGAACCAGTTTGAGGTAGTCACATTTCGTGGCACTTACCCTGGTCGTGTGCTTGCATTGTATGGACGGCTGTTGGATGTTGAGGAGACTACTCTGATCCAATGTGGATTATGCTCATTGATAGGTTTACCCAAGATTGGGGTAAACCATGGGTTGTTGACTGCTCTGGCTGAGAGATGGCACTTAGAGCACAACACCTTTCTTTTTTGACTAGGGAGATCACAGTGACTCTTGAGGATGTCTGGAAGATACTTTGGGTGCCGATGATTTGGCATGAGGTGCGACTCAAGTTGATGGCGGCCGTAGCGATTGGTGCTGCACGTAGATATTTCCAGGATGACACCATTGACCAGAGATATATGTCTTGGGACTACATGGTTGACCATTACGATCGTTTATCTGTGTATTAAGCAGGTTTGGTAGGCAGCATCCTCATGCCAGATAGGGGTCAGCATGGATTTATGGTTGGATGGGTAGATATCATAGAGCAGATGGTTACCCATCGACAGAGATTTGCATGGGGTAGTTGTATCTTAGCCCATATGTATAGAGAACTTCATGAGATAGTATACCACTATACATGGAGTATGACTGTTGGGATCCTTATTCTCCATATCTAGGCCTAGGGGCACATCCCCGTGACATGACCGATTGTAGATAGACAGAGGGCACTAGAGTAGCCCTATGTTTATATGTATGCAGGTCTTCTTCAGTAGCCCCATCTGGGCAAGGTTGAGTATTGACGCCATTTGTTTGATGATATGACTAAGGTCATTTGGTGGCCATATTTATATTGTGAGGTGTCGACCTCGGATGCACGATAGGTACCTTACTTATGTTAGAGCCGATATCTTATAGGCAGGACTAGATATATTGTGGAGCAGTTCATGATTGCCAGAGTGCTGAGATAGTACGGTCATCGGTAGGGTAGGACAAAGGATATCATTGTATATGCCTGGAGCAGAGAAAAGACACCATTATGGGGGGAAAAGTTATAATATGAGATGGCTCACCAGGAGATCCGTGATATGGTGGGAGTATACTCAGATCTCTATCCTGATGTAGGTGATGTAGGTGTGTCTGATGGATATGCTACTTAGATGCTTCAGTACCCCTTTCCTCGGTTTACTGTTCTTGAGGAGACCATTGCTCGTATAGAGGAGCTCTTATTCTATGATCCTAATTATCGACCAGCCAGGGGTAGAGGAGGAGCACAAAGAGACAGGGCTCCTGGAAGACATGGAGGGGGTGATGGTGGTAGGGATGGTAGAGATGGTAGATGTTGTCCTCCCGATGATGGTCACAATGGAGATGATACGGGTGGTGGTGGTGAGGCTATCGATATAGGTGGAGCTAGTGGCAACGGGCAGGGTAGGCGCCAGAGGTTCAAATTTGTGGCTCCTCAAAGAGATACTATTCCATTGCTTATAGGAGAGAAGGAGAAATAGAGGCAGAAGGGATCACAGGATAGACCAATGGATAGAGGATAGGACATGTCCTAGGAGCAGGATACAGGTAGAGACGGAGATCCTCTGTCTAGATGTGAGCAGGAGAGAGAGCAGCTCTGAGCCAGGATTACAACGTTGGAGGCTCGAGTTACTACTACAGATGCCTTACTGGTGGATAGGGATATACAACTAGAGAGACTAAGAGCAGAGAGGGATAGGCAGGGTGAGATGATCAAAGCCGAGAGAGATGCACATGCCCGGAAAGTAGTTCATCAGGGGCAGAGGGCCACTCATTATTATGCCCTGTATCATGCAGCAGTTTCAGAGGGCCAGAGGGCACCTTCATTTTCTTGATTGGCTCAGTAGTCAGAGTGGGCCATGCCACCTCCAATAGCTCCTTTTGTACCACCTCCTCCTCCTCCTCCTAATCAGGAAGAGGGGGCAGGGCAGAGTTGATATTTGTACCATTTGTATGTATATCTTGACATTACATTTGTATAGATGGATCCTGTTGAGATCTCACTTTTGTATATGACATTCATACATGTATATCTGATTCATTTTGGCCCACTGGTACTCGAATACTATTTATGCATACTGTTCCATATTTTGATCTGTACCATGTTTTGACGATATATATCTGATGCAACTTCCTTATTCTGACATGTTTCATGAGTTCCCTTTGCTTTCATAGATGTGATAGATGTACTTTGCACATGTGATGATATCTTGGTCATTTTATGTATGTGTTGAGTCATTATTGATATAAATATGTTTTAAATGATACACATATAAAAGTGCAAATGTATGTTTCTTTTGATTTTTCCTTTTATGCAATATAGATGTATGGATGCACTTTAGGATGAAAAAGTAAAAATGCAATACATGGATTCTTTATTTTTTTATTTTCCTGTTGCTTCTTTTCAATGAATGTAAAATGTATGCTATGGATGTGCAATGATATTTGATATCAGTAATATTGATGATGTTATTAACTTGGTTTTGAGAAGAAGATAGAAATCATTTTTGAGCTCAAAATTTCTTATGCTTTTATGTATCATGCAATCTCTAAATGCAGCTATATGCGGACTCTTAGGACTTTGTCACTGGTATGAAAATGTATAGCTTTTTATCATCATTGGGAATTGTTCAGAATGGGTACCACCTGATAGTACAACCATCACTAATACCCACTGATATTATGAAAGTATGAATGCAATGTTTTATTGAAATGTCAGAAATAGACTTGGGCATCAAGGAATAGAAGCCAGGATAACAAAATAGTCACCTTCCTTTTAATATACCAGACTCTGATTAAGGAAAGATATTGGACCCGCAATGACCTTGAAAATTCATATCCTTGGGTACATTATGATTTGTATACCTTAGTAAAAATTTGGATCAAAAAATAGACAAGGAAATTATTTCAACTTCACCGTAGTTTACACATAATGAAGATCGAGATATATGCTGCTATCCACCCCTAGTGGCAGCTCTTACCATAAACATCCAAGTTAGGTGAAATTTATGGGATCATTTGGAACAATCACCATATGTATAAAATCAAGAAAATATTATGCCCCCTATCCTTGTGAATCTTTTTCTTTGCGCAAACATCATTGAGTAACTAAGAAGACATAATAAATCATAAATTGAGAATCAATCAAATAAAATTTAAAATTACTTAGATGCCCCTAGTTGAAAACATCATCGGGACATAAAAGAATCATAATCAAACCAATAGAAAACTATGTGGTTAAGTAGTACTTGTTCATTCATTTGTGAAATACAGTAGAGATTCATCAATCAGAAAATTGGAATATAAGCAATATGGTGTCCGGTGTCCGTGCATTGATAGGATAATCCATTCATGTTTGGGATCCAATGTATCCTTGTAGGAACTCTGTTAATGTAAATGTCACATGTAGATAGGTGATTTTTTCAAAAGACACCCTTGTTTTTGGAAAGTGACATTCATTTTGTATGTATCAAGAAATATTGTGTTTGTGAGGAAAACCATCCTAGAGAAACCTAGCAACCACAACTTACCATGCCAACAAATATGCCCCCAGTGCAGAATGACTTTATTCCTAGGATGTAAATGTAGACAAATCCCAAGCGAGGATAAGCTAGCCATTTAGGAAATGAAGTCAGTGTATGAGAACAAGCATAATTATGATGGCCTAGTATCAGTAGTACATTGATAGATGGAGGGCCGAACACAAGTGACGCCTAATTGCCAGGTTTTCACCACTTGGTAAGATCATTTCTTTTCTTTTTTTTCTACCAAGATGCCTGTTTTACCAAGTTCTCATCAAGGCACTTTTCTCTTTTTCAATTTTGTTTTCTATTTTTGCTTTTTTGAATGTTTTTGTAGTATCAAGGCACCTGTTTGACAGGTTTTCACCAAGGATACCCTTGTTATAGGATCTCTTTCCACTATTTTTGGATTTCTTCAGGATCAATTTTTTGATTGTTTTTGGTATTTTGCAAGAAATTTTTTTTGTACAGGCTCTGATAGCCAAACATTAAGCGTAGAAACTCTTCAAATCTATAGTCTTGATAGGATCTAGAAGAATGTCTCCCTCAGGTGTAGCTAACTGATAAGCTCCAATCCCAAAAGTAGCAGTGATAACATAAGGTCTGAGCTAGTTAGGTTCAAATTTTCCTTTATGTTCCCTGTTAGGCTGGTTCTTTAGATTTTCCTTTAGGATGAGATCTCCCACTTCAAATTTTCGTGGTTTGACTTTCTTATTGTAACCTTTCGACATACATGCTTGATACACTTTGAGGTGATCAAACGCTTGTTGCCTGCGCTCATCTAGTAGGTCCAGAGAATTCACCTGATTAATACGGTACTGCTCGTCAGTAACAAGACCTTGTAAAGATATCTGCAAAGATGGGATCTCAACCTCAATAGGTAGTACTGCTTCAGCGCCATAGACTAGAGAAAATGGAATGGCTCCAGTTGGTGTTTGAATGCTTGTTCTATAGGCCCATAGTGCCATATTTAGTTGTAGATTCCAGTCTCTACCAGACTTTCTCACAGTTTGGTGTAGAATCTTGAGAATATTTTTGTTTGATGCCTTAACATGTCCATTGCCTTGAGGGTAATAGATTGAGGAGAAATGTTGAGTAATAAGGAAGTGTTCACAAAGGTCATCAATGTCTTGATTTTTAAATTGACCCCCATTGTCTGTTATAATTGAAGAGGGTATCCCATATCTACAAATAATGTAGTTCAAAATGAACATATCCACTTGTTTGCCAGTAGCTTTGATTAGCGGCACGACCTCAACCCACTTTGTGAAATACTCAGTGGCCGTAATGATGAACTTGTGTCCATTTGACGAGTTGGGATATATTTTTCCAACCAGGTCAAAGGCCCATTGCTAAAATGGTCAATATGTTATGAAAGGTATAAGTTCTCTGGCAGGAGCATGGATAAGATTTCCATGTGTCTGACATTTAAGACATGATTTTAAAAACTGAATAGCATCCCTCCATGGTAGGCCAATAATAGCCTACTCTAAGCATTTTTTAGCTAATGAAAATTCGTTCAACTGTGATCCACATACACCTTTGTGGACTTCTTTTAATGCTAGATCGGACTCCTCGAGTTCTAAACACTGAAGAAGTGTACCATCAAGACCGCATCGATATAGGTTGTTAGTTACGAGGATGTAACACGATGTTGTCCTAATCAAGGATCTTTTCTCATTTCTAGATAGATTAGCAGGACTGGTCTGGTCAGAAAGGTAAGAAATGATATTGGCATACCAAGATTGGTCTGGGGTATTCAAAGCACATATTACCTGGTATTCAGGGGTATCAAATGTAGGATAGGATAGTTCTTCCACCAAGAAGTCACAGCAGAATTGATGTTCTTCTAGTTGTAATATGGATGCCATGGTAGCCATAGCATCTGCAGCTTTGTTCTCTGATCTTGGTATCTGCTGGAAGGTGACGAAGACAAAGTATTTCTTTAGGTCATCAACTAGTTTCTTGTAGGGCATCAACTTCTCATATTTTGTTTGATATTCTCCATTGACCTGATTGATAATTAGCTGGGAGTCACCATACACGTGAAACTCTTTGATCTTCCATTCCATTTCTAGCTTAAGGTCGTTGACCAATGCTTCATATTCTGAGATATTGTTGGTGCATGGAAACATCAATTTGTAAGATTTGGGAATCTTGTATCCTCGAGGAGCTATAAATAGGACCCTGGTTCTAGAGCCTTGTTGAGTGAAAGAACCGTCAAAGTACATCTTCCATAGATATTTAGTTAGATGCATGATTGCTTCATCAAGGAATTCAATGAGTAAAGGTTCATCATCCTAGAGTGGTGAATCAGCCAATTGATGTACAAGGACTTGTCCTTTGATAGCTCTCCATTCTACATATTCAATGTAAAACTCACTTAGAATCAAGACCCATTTTGCCAAATGTCCTGTTAATATTGTTATGCTTAAAAGGTACTTTAGAGGATCAATCTTAGCAATGAGCTTTACTGTATGAAAAAGCATGTAGTGCCTTAATTTTTGTGATGCGAAGATGACCGCTAAGCATTCTTTTTCAATAATGCTATAATTGAGCTCATAAGTGACCAGTATTATACTAATGTAATAGATAGCCCTTTCTTTCTTGGTTTCATCTTCTTGTGCCAGCAATACTCCTAGGGATGTAGTTGTGGCTGAAATGTATAGGGGTAGGGGCTTTCCATGAATAGGCACCATAATAATAGGTGGAGCGGACAAGTATCCCTTCAATTCTTTGAAGTTTTCTTCACAATGTTCATCCCATTTGAAGCTAACTCCTTTATGTAGTAGCTTAGTAAAGGGTTGTGCCCTATCTACAAGTTGGGACATGAATCTCTTGATGGACTAAAGTATCCCTTGTAGTGTCCTCATTTGACTGATGTTCCATGGAGGAGTAATCTCTAGAATAGCCTTCACCTTTGCAGGATCTACCTTGATTCCTTTCACTGATACTATGAATCCTAGGAGCTTCCTTGATTGGACCCCAAAGACACATTTCTTAGGATTGAACCTGAGTTGAAACTGTTCCATTCAATCCAAGCTCTTTCTTAAGTCAGTAATGTGAGTACTTCTTTCTTTGGATTTATCCAATGTGTCATCTACATAATCCTCCATGTTTTTGTGCATCATGTCATGGAATATAGTCATCATTACTCTTTGATATGTTGCGTCGGCATTCTTTAACCCAAATGGCATGACGTTCTATAAAATTTTGCCCCTTGTGCATGTGAATGTGGTTTTCTCTTGATCCTCACGGGTGAATTTGATTTGATTATAGCCCAAGAATCCATCCATTAATGAATACATCTGGAAGCCTGTTGTAAGGTCTATGATCGTGTCAATGTTTGGTAGAGGGAAGTCATCCTTCGGACATGCTTTATTCAGATATCTAAAGTCCATATAGATCCTAATAGATTTATCAGATTTAGATATGGGGACAACATTGGAGATCCACCCTACATAGGAAATGACTCTGATAAACCTAGCTTTCAAAAAAAATTCTAGCTCTACTTTTACCAATAATGCAACATGAGGATGCATTTTTCTAAGTTTTTGTTTTACGGGCTTGATCCTGGGAGCTATAGATAAGTGGTGCATGATTAGATTAGTATCTAGCCCTGACATATCAGTATAAGACCATGCAAAGTTGATATTCTTCTCCTTCAGGAACTCTGTGAACTGTACCTTCTCTTCTTTTGATAAAGATTGTACTGTAACCACCTAATTTTGGTCTGTCGCAACTATAGACCCTATTTGCCCTAAGTGTGATCATACTCTCGAGTTATGTCCAAATGACCCTGTTACTCTTTGGCATAATTATTTTAATCAATTTAATGTCCTAGGTGATTTTTATCACTGATTTATATTATCTACTATAGCCATACAATTTAAATCAATATCGACCAATCGGATCAAATCAAAATCAAACATGGCTATAGTATTTAATTATGAANGAATTAAATAAATCTCTAAATCAAATGTCACTTGCATTCCAACCCATTTCCCTAGCCTATTAATTTAATTAAAATGGCTATAGTCCCTTAATTATTAAAAAGCAATTTAATTGTTTTAATAATTAATTCCTATATTTATAAATGAATTAAATAAGTTTATTTCATTTATTAATATTCCTTTAAACCCTAACCTAACCCATCTCAACCACTTCTACCCTGGGTTCTAACCCATCTCAACCCATTCACCCATGCTAATCTAATCCTAATCCTAAAATTCTCTCTAAACCACCTCCTAATGTTGT
>MU223338.1:21312-31936 GCA_018584345.1 Thuja plicata | reverse complement strand
GGTGTAAGAGGGTGGCTTGAGAAGGTGGACTTGAGAAAGGAATCTTGAGATTCCTTGACTTTCTCAAGTGGGTGGAGTTGTTAATCATTCTTTAATGGAATGTGACAACATTAGGAGGTGGGTTAGGGCTAGAATTAGAATTAGGATTAGATTAGCAAGGGTGGAATGGGTTGAGCTGGGTTAGAACCCAGGGTAGAAGTGGTTGAGATAGGTTAGGTTTGGGTTTAAGGGAATATTAATTAAATGAATTAAACTTATTTAATTCATTCAAAAATAGGAATTTAATTATTTAAAAAATTTAATTACTTTTTAATAATTAAGGGGACTATAGCCATTTTAATTAAATTAAATAGGCTAGGGGAATGGGTTATTTGGAAGTAGATAATTGATTAAGGGGTTTATCTAATTCCTTTATACTTAAATACTGTAGCCATATTTGAATTTGATTTGATTTAATTGGTTTGAATTGATTTAAATTATATGGCTATAATAGTTAATATAATTCAATGATAAAAATCACCTAGGACATTTAAATTTATTCAAAGAATTATGCCAAGCAGTAATAGGGTCATTTGGACATAATCGAGGGTATGATCACACTTAGGGCAAATAGGGTCCATAGTTGGAACAGACCAAATTCAGGTGGTTACAACAAGAGGTGTTTTGGGCCCCTTTGGCAATGGACTATGTTATTTCAATCTCCTTCTAACCAAACATTTTGGGAATTAAGAATATTGGCCATTTGTAATCCATGGTAGGCCATAATGGCTTCAATGAGGTGGTTTGTCTAGCAACCCAGGGGGAATGCCATATTATTCACCACAATATGATTGATTTGCCATGTTATTCACAATAATTACTTATTGATTGTATCTCATAGTGAAGATCTCTCGAGTTGGGAAAATTATGTTATCCCTCACTCTAGTAAGTTATCAAATTTTGATGTTGTACATATGTGCTTTCTTTTGATTTTAACTTTTTTTTTTGTTGTCTAGTACTTAGCGTGTCTTTTGTTAAATCATTATTATTTTATCTCATTTTTTACATTTTATCTATTAGATTAATATCTATCAATTTAGTTGTCTCTAGCTGTGGAAACACTAATATGGGGGGTTTCATGATGGTAAATCTCTAATTATAGCCATTCCAACATTTCACCCTTGGTCATCTATGTGCAAGTACAATAAAAGAGTGTGCATAATGTGTTGGAGGCTTCATAACTAGATCCTTTATATGAATTCCTCTCCCTTCTGTTGTCCATTTAGTCATCTCCTTATGTTATGTATGATATTTTTTTTTATCACATTTTGAAGCATTTACAATACATATTGATAGATCTATATTTTGACACTTTCTATAAAGATTTCTATACTCTATCCATACGAGACATTTGCATGCCGTGCTATCCTTCCTGACTTGTGCCTACATCTTAGGTATGTACCTTTTTTATCGGATGCATATTTATCTATTCTAATATTATTTACTTGTTGTATTATTATTTTTAAATAGTATAAAATTTTATATTTTTAAAGTATTATTAGTTTATAATATATTTATCTAGTTTAATTTTTTTATTTTTCTGTTCATAATATAAATTTTATAAGCATTTGTTATATTAATTTAAGTACTGACTCTTTTTTTACTATGAGCATCTTATTTTTTCCAGGACTTATGTTTATGAGCATAGCTAAAAATTTATAAATATAGATTCTAATGATTTGTTTATATTTACTTATATGTTTGGTATTTTTTTTGGATATGATTAATTCTTTTATGAGTCTCATGGTTTTATATTTAGATAGTTTAATCTCATCTTCTTAAGTAGTAATTAAATTTTCCACCCTGTCCTTTTTATATATCTTTTCACATACTATTACTTTGAAAGTGTGTCATCCCTTCTCTTCTTTAATATTGGCCTCATATTGCAATTAGTCATTTTTGTTAAATGACAGTTATAACTTTATGTCATTCATATAAATATAAATAATTTTTTAAATAAAAACATACTAAATTTATGTTTAAATAATAATTAAAATTTATTAGAATAATTAAAATAAAATTTTGTCTTTTAAAAATTTTAATTAAATATTTGAACAAAAAAATTATTGTTTTAGAAATTATACTTTGTCTATATTTTAAGATCTTCGCAAAATTTCTAGGAATCACCTATAACGCGTCAAATCAACATGCTTTATTTTAGTTCAAGATGCACAAATAATATAATAATTGTCAATATTGGGAGCGAAACTTACAAGTCTACAAGTTTTACTGAAAATAGTACCCTCTTTTAAAATCATTTCAAATTGTGGCTCCAGTAGGATTGAGAACTGTAGATATATTTGTTTGGGTAGAAGATTATAAATGTGAGATAAACAATAGTGCAAAAAAAGATGATTGTATAGAATCTAATTTGGAGCATATTCATGATTATCTGATCAAGTTTTGTTTTTAGTATGTATTCGACAGGAACTTAACTGCACTACAACCTTGTTTTGACTGATAAGTAAAAGTGAAAGATAAATTAAAAATATAATAAGTGAAAAGATGGTTAATTTGTTAATAAAGGAAAGTGTAGTAAAAATTGTGAGTACTAAAAAAAGAAAACTGTATAAATGATGAATATAGCTACTATGATTCGAAAATATTCATTACTATAATATAAAACTATATACAACAATACAATAATACGCTTAGCATCTTAATTTTGTTGCCTCTTTTTTTTTTTTTTTTAATTATTGAATAAGCATTACAAAACGATAATATAATAATGTCTTTCCACGTGTCGTCAATGAGAGGAAAGACCAGATTTGTTTGTCATAGAGGGTCCGCCAACTTGATTGGTTTTCAAAGGCACAAGAAAATTGAGTCTACACGGTAATAGCTTTGCTAGAAAAAGCAACATTACACCTTAGAATGGTTATGATAGGGAGAAGGTATATATAAATTTTATCAATGTGAATGCGAAGAGGATGGGGACATTAGGAAACATTTAATGGAGGGGCTTATAAAGTTATTCTGACTCAGAGACATTTTCAGAATTGATCATACGATAAATAGAAGATAGAGATATTATAGCTGAAAAAGACGAAGGCCCTAATGCTATATGAAGTCCGGATTCAGAGGTGCCAAAAGGTGATATTAACATTCGCATTATACATTTTGACGTTCTCAGCGTCGTGAGTAACTTGAAGGTCAAGATTTGCATCCACAAGCTTGACTTGTTTCCAACTCTACTGTTTAAAACAACACATTTCAAAGTTTTCCTATTCAAATAATATAATGTTTTTAATTTCTATCCCAAATAATATTTGTATAACTTCAAAAAGCGTAAAAGTTCGCACTCTTTAGACTTTTAGCATTGGAGAACATGTTTTTAGCGCAAAGGAGAGGAATATGTGTTTCTACCATTCAAACAAGCTTTAATAAAAAATTAAAAATTAAAAATATTTACAAACAAAAGATAGCGAAATCGGAGGAAGACGCCAAGGTTTAGCAATGGGAATACAAAGCGGTGCTTTCCACACAACAGCGTCGCGCAAAACTATTTATCAACGTGTTTGCAATATCTCAGAGCCAACAATTCTAAATATTTACCTTATTTTCTAGCCACCATGATAGGAATCGGCATTGTAGATACTATTTTTTTTAATAAAATAAAATATATATATATTAACATTTATATTTTGAAAAATCATCTAGAGATATCAATTCTGAATAATTGAATCTGAAGTTTTAAATACCAATGTCACATTTATATGTATATATGTATACATATATGTATATATACATTCATACATATATATGTATTTATCTATACCTAGTTTTATATACCTCTCTCTCTCTCTCTCTCTCTCTCTCTCTCTCTCTCTCACAATCCTCCTTTGTTCTTAGTTTTTCAGATTCCGATCGGGTTCTGAATAACTAGGAGCATGGAGTCATTATGTTCTCAAAACCCGATCTGGTTTTGAGTAGTTAGGAACACAGAGCCATTATGTTCTCATAACGTGATCGGGTTTTGTTGAATTAGGAGCCTTGTTTGGTTCAAGAGTCTTAAAACAGTCATTGCAAATTGTTTAGAGGTCCCACAACTATTTTTCTATTATTTTACGCCAAGAATAGAAAGGTTTGCACTTTTTTTGCATGTTTTTCTTTGCAATGATTGAAAATTGTGTTTTTTGTTTGTTTTTTTAATGTTATTTTATCATTGTAAGTTCTCATTTCAAGAAAATGGTTAATTTATTCTTATTTTTTGTATTTGATGTTCACATGTTATTCTATGTTCATGATATTATTCTTAGGGTCCATTCAATATGAACAATGGGAAAGAACAAAAGAGGAACAATTGAACAACGAGAGATAGAAAAAGAAAGACAAAGGGAGCGCATGAGGAGAATACGACAAGGTACAACACCAAATGCAAGCAACGCAAGTGATGAAAATGTTGATGTTAATGTTAATGTGACAAATGCACCATTTCAATTTGATGTCATTAATGAACAAAATACACATAATGAAAATGAAACTCATCAACATACACCAATTGAACTGATGGGGATAGATGCACCTAATTCATCTAATGAAAATGTAGAGCATGCCACTATGTTAACACCTCCTAGAATAATTCATAGAAAACCAAAGTTTCTAATTGACATTGATGAAAATATTTTGAGGCCAATGCATGATAAAATGTTGGAAAGAAATTGTAGAAAAATTGTTAAAAAAATTTGGAATAACTATTTTGAAAAATTAAATCAAAGTGGAAGATGTCAAGTAGTTGTTGAAATGATTAAGAATCTAAAATTTAGAGAGACAATGACAATTGTGGGGTTGAGAACATCTAAAAATAGTACTGAGAGAACCATTGTGAGGAATTTATTCAATGCATACTAATCCATTGGTTCAAAATCACGCAGTAAAGATGCTAATGTTACTCGACGTGTCCTGACATCAACTATAATGGGAAAGAAAATGAAAAAATCTCATATAGTAAGCGAAACAAGTAAGTCATTAAGGATAGGTAGTTCAACATTATAAAGAGCCTTACAAAGGCGAGACAAAATTGAGGATCCAAACACTAATTCTCTTTGGTCATTCTCGAGTAGACTCCCACACAAGGACAAGGTTGTCGTTGTTGCATTAAGATCATTAATTGAAAAGTTTTGGCATAACAACACAAGGGTTTCACCCAACCAAAGAGACATTGTTAGGAGGAGAATCGGATCTACAAATCGTATGCCACATCCAAAACACTTTTTGGATATGACACAAACACAATTTTATTAAAGATTCCTCCAAAGGTTTCCTCAAATTAAAATTAGTCAGATTTTTTTAAATGACAAAACCCTTTTACGTCAAGATTAATCATGTGCGCACTACATGTTGCAGGGTACATATTGAATTTTCCATGTATTATGATATATATCATCATGTTTGTTGTACTTTGCACACTAACACTATTTTGCAGGAATGTGGTCTTCAAGCACCTCCTACGTCATCAAGAGATTTTAGGTCAAGTGTATTATGCAATCGAGATGATGGTTGCATTTATTGTAAGATGATGTGTATGAATGGATCTTGTAGTGCATGTGGTGGTATGATAAAGTTGTGGATATGTCACCATCTAGAGAGCACAAATGAGATTGGAAATACACTAGTTTCTTTTGGAAAATACAAGACAATAACTTATGGTCTAAAGGATGGAAAAGAACTTAAGAGGTGTGAGTTAGTGAAAAAGGATATATGCGTAGCTGATTTTATGAAGATATTTAAAGAGAAACTAGTTTATGAGTACATATGTCATTCACATAGAGCTAGGTGGTTGGATGAGCAATTCAAGTTATGTAAGGACACTTTTCCCATTGGTACTATTGTCTCCATTGTTGATTTTGCTGAGAATTATACAATTAAACCTTAGAATGAAGTGCAAGCATTGTATTACCATTCTATACAAGTGACAATCTTTGTACATATAGTATTCTTGCATGCACATGATAACACAGACACAGATAGAAAGGTTTTAAGAGAGTATCACTTCTACATTAGTGATGATCACACACATTCATCAAAGTTTGTGCAAGGTTGCTTCAAAGTTTTCTATGATAATTTAAGGGAAAGAGGTATTGAGTACAACCAACACATAATATGGTCAAATAATTGCACCTCATAATTCAAGAATGCAAGGATGTTCTATTGGTTGAGTAGGATGCACGTGACAAGTGGTGTTCAACATTTTTGGAATTTCACAGAAGTGGGGCATGGAAAATCCAAGCATGATGGTGCAGGTGCATGTGTAAAAAGAGCTCTTGCCAGAGAGGAATTGAAGTATGAAGGTGGTGCAGAGTTAATAAATGCACAAACAATTGTGCGATGGTGTAACTCTACGATGGGAATAGGTAATGAAGTTAATAGGTTTTTTTGGTTGATAAACGATCCTAACATTGGAAACTATCTAGATTGTTGTAAACTTACAGGATCAAGTGACATGCACTCATTTAGAAGTTCAAATGCAGCATCATTGGGTATTTATACTATATTAATGGTAGGTTTTTGCTTTTCTTGTTTGAATTTTGTGTGGGAGGAATGTGAATCAAAAGAGTGGGTTGGCGAATGGTCTTATACACCTTTGCAACCACTTGATACATATCAACTTCCTAGAGCACTATAATTAAGCCAATTTGAAGCATCATCAGATTTTGATCATATATCTGACCTAGTTGAACTAGGTAATTTCTCAATTTTTTCTTTAATTTATTTCTCAATTTCGTAAGTGTTTATGGTGTTAACTTATCCCTCTATAAATTGTAGGTCATGTATATGCAGTTGTTGCAGATGAGAACAATGTGGAAGGTACTGATTACTTTTTGTGTCGTTGTATTGAAGGAAAAAAGAAATTGACAACTACATTCATTGATGGAGAGGGTATTGACTACCCAATAGGATCCGTTGTTGTGGCAGGGACATGGCTTAGAAGGTATAATATCAAAATATAATGTGTTCTTGTTTAATGACTTTGAGACCTATTACCATCATTCTATTACACTTTGTATGTTGAATTTTGTATTCATTTATGCTTCTATAAAATTCAGTTACCCTATCACAAAATCCAAGAATTGCTTGTTTGAGGACTATGAGACACATAGACATATTTTGCATTACTCGAACCTTCTTGTTGCAACAAATATTGAATTGATAAAGTATACTGGTAGACCTTGTAATAAGAATTTATGGAAACTTCATGAATCTAAACACGTGGCAATACATGACACAATAAGGGTTAGAGCCGATCCAGAAGGTTCACTCAATTAGTTATGGGCTATCATGAAGAATCATTCTACAAATGGTAGAATTATTTTGACAATTTTGTACATAAATTTTGCGAAACAATCTAACTTCACTTTTTTGTAAATATAAGTGACTATGAAGTGGTCCACATGCATATTTGGAGACCACATTTTGTATATTGAAAAAAGATCAAATTGTATATAAAAAGGGCCATGGGTTGATTTGTATATACTGAGGTGCCACATTTTTTATAGTTTACCATGTACCATTTAACTAAGAGCATATCAATTAACTATGATTCATTACAATTATAACAATGGCTCATGCGGTGGATATCTCATATTTCTGTAAATTGTAATAATGGTTCATGTAGTGGATATCGTGTTTCTCTAAATTATAATAATGGTTCATGTAGTGGATGACTTGATGATGGACCAAAATGATTCTAAAGGTTTTGTGGTTGTTTAGTCCAGTTAGAAGTTTTTACAATAAGTCTCCATGATGCATAATGTAGTGGTGATTAATCTTTTCTTTGTAGTTTAATGACTTATTTCTTCTCTGTTTGATAACACCTCCTTCAATCTTCATCCAGTATGATCACTTTTCAACCCTACCCACTCCATAGACCTATCATAGGTCAACTCACATCTCTCTTAGAACTACTAGACTCCACATTTTGGATCTCCATTCACTTCTTCAAACTCAAACCATTCATTTATGTTTCAACTTCATGTCATACATTCCCATGCAATAGATATCTTCAACCTCAACCATCAACTATGCTTCCATGGGTGATCCTAACTCCCCTAAGGATCCAAAACTACTCCAATCACCCATTCATAACACATCTCAAGATTGACCATAGGTATTTTGGACCAAGTAACTCAAAACTACCTCTGTCACTAAACTACGAGGGCTAATTCAACCCATTTTACAAAGAAACCATGCTTGTTTCTCAACACCATACTTTTAGACTTTCAATAGTGTCATAAATGATCACTCACTAAGGATTCCACCATCAATTTGGTCCTAAGAATGTTCACGACCATGACGGACTGAAGTGTCCGCAAGGTGTAGTAAGCACAATTGGGCAGCGATCTTCCCAGGCTCGTATCTCAGACCTTGTGAGATGTATGAGTAAACCATCAAATGCTATAGGACTATGTTACCAAGGCCCACAATAACCTCTCTTTATTCTGGGAGATTTGACTTTATTTAAAATTGGCAGGGCAATCTTGCGTGATGCCAAAACTTGCAGTGGTGATTAGTTGAAAGTTCCACCATTGGGTATCTTTCAAACCGTAAGTCCTAGCATCAAATTGTCTACTCCATTAGCTCCAATTTTCTGGGTAAATGCTAGCGACAACCCTATTTATCCCACGTAGTCACTAGAACATTCGCGACCATGGCAGACTGAAGTGTCCCAAAGGTGCACTAAGCAAGATTGGGAAGCGATCTTTCAAGGCTCGTATCTTGGACCTCATGAGATGTATGAGTAAACCATCAGATGCTATAGGACCATGTTACCAAGGCCTACAATAACCTATCTCCATTCTTGGATATTTGACATTGTTTAGAATTGGCAGGGCAATCTCGCTTGATGCCAAAACATGTAGTGGTGCTCAGTTGAAAGTTGCACCATTGGGTATCTTTCAAACCATCAGTCCTAGCATCAAATCATCTGCTCCATTAGCTTCAATTGGTCGGGTAAACTCTTCTGACAACCCTATTTCTCCCACGGAGTCACTAGAACGTTCGCGACCATGGCAGACTGAAGTGTCCCCAAGGTGTACTAAGCATGATTGGGCAGCGATCTTCCGAAGCTCGTATGTCGGACCTCGTGAGATGTATGAGTAAACCATCAGAAGCTATAGGACCATGTTATCAAGGCCTACAATAACCTCTCTCCATTCTGGGATATTTGAATTTGATTAAATTTGGCAATGCAAACTCGCTTGGTGCCAAAACTTGCAGTGGCGCTTAGTTGAAAGTTGCACCATTGGGTATCTTTTAAACTGTGAGTCCTAGCATCGAATCGTCTATGCCATTAGCTCTAGTTGGCTGGATAAATGCTAGTGACAACCTTGTTTCTCCCACGGAGTCACTAGAATGGTCACGTCGATGCAGGATGAAAGTGTCCGCAAGGTGCATTAAGCACCATTGGGTATGTTAGTGAGCCTTCCTAAGGTCTATGGGCATTAGGTAAACTATGAAAAAAAATGTTGCTGCTCCGAGGATGATTTAGGATCATAATGTATCCACATTTTTTATTTTATCAAATTTCAAGTAAACCTTCAAACCACGAAAGGTACTCACAACTACATGTAAGGCATGGATAGTACATACAAACACTTGTAAGGCCTGATTATAATCATGAATTTACGTAAGGGATGAATTCTAATACACATGAGGTAGTGATGACACATTTAGGTATTCTTAAGCCAAATAGAATACTCATAATGTATGAATTCACTTGTCATGAAATATACACATGAATATTCATAGCACATAGTACATGAAATCATTTAAGTCACCAATCATATATGTGAATACACAACATGACATATAAACATGAATTTACTGAAGTCAGGAAGCATACATATATGACATGAAGGATACACATGAATACAATATAGCACATAAATCATGAATTCAATTAAATCATGAAGTACATGTATACACATGAGGATAATATAGCATACATGTAGGACATGAATTTACATTATGAAGCATATACATGAACACGTAAATTAAATCATGAATTACACTTGTGAACACACATGAGACATACACATAAATTTGCTTAATTCATGAAGCATACATGTAGGACATAGATTATGAATCAGACACATGAATTCATTTAAGTCAAGCACGAAGCCTATCCACATGAATTTAGGTTATGAAGCATATACATGAATACACATAAGTACATTAAGTTATAAAGTAGACACATAAATATATGCAAGTCATGAAACTAGAATACATTTAAGACATAAATCCTACTCATGACTACATATACACAAACATATTTACATACTAACAATGAACAAATGAAGACAAAATGAACAAATTGGATTGAATATCAAGTTTCATATATATTAAAATGAAAAATAATTGTGTACATATATAAAAATGGCATATAGGCCAAATCCATAATAGAGTTACAAAAAATGACATCAACTATGTCCAGGTCGATATATACAATGTAGAAATGTCACATGTGTATATATACATATATATATATATACATATATATATATATATACATATATATATATACATATATATATATATATACATATATATATACATATATATATATATATATATATATATATACAAA
>MU223337.1:64074-96314 GCA_018584345.1 Thuja plicata | reverse complement strand
TAGCCAGATATTAGCTTCAAAAAGTAGAGAAAGGGGGGTCCCATGTGCTTAGGTCCTTGACTAGAGAGCACCTAATTGAGGATGTAGAGTTCATGGTGATTCTGTTGAACGAAATCAAGGGTAATTCACATGCATTCTACTGGGAAGACTGGATGTATTTCTATATTTAGTTTTTGCCTGAGGGAGAGAAATATCTAGATTGGGCTGAAGTTATAGCTGAAAGATTAAATAGTGAGTTGGAAAAATTTGTGGGATGCAAAAGATTTTACATGTCTTCTTATTTGTTCTATATCTTGACCTCCTCAAGGGAATGGTATGAGCTATATAATGAACCATGGAAGAATGATATGAAGATTTATGATTACCATCCTCATATTCAAGAGAAAAGGTGCCCACATAATTTTATTAGAGTGAATGATGTGTTTCAAGGACATCTGGTTTATGAGCTTAGGGGGAATATTCACCAGAGAATGTCAGAAGAAGCTATGAAGTTCGTAAGCACATATGGGAGTTACTTCATATAGTTCACCAAATTCACATATGTCCGAGTAGGTGGGTTCATTGGACAACCTTATAAATTACCCAGGTACACAGGTACACGCTTGATAGTCATGTTCTTATGGAGGTTGCTAGGAAATTAGCTTGCATTGACAAAAGGTTAAAGAAGAATGGTAAATCAAAAGTTGAGTTCCCCGTTGAACTCATATATAATAGTTGTAAATCAATTTTAGATGCATTGAATGTGGAGTCATAATTTAAGAATTTGAAGTTGTAATTATACATAGCTAGGCCTAATTTTGATAGAATAAGTTTCACCACTGAGCATTTGAATATTCAAAGTTCTTTTCATCACGTAGCTCAATTGGAAGATTTCTGGGGAAATTTTGAGGATGAATATGAAGTAAGAAAGAGGATGTGGTCTAGACTTATCCTGACTCAAATCTTGAACATGAACTTAAACATGAGCATAACCAATGTTAAGGTTCAAAAGGATGAAGAAGTGCTCGACCCATATTATATGGAAAAGGTTCAAGATCAACCCCTGCCTAAGATTAACTGGAGAAAAATGGAAAATGATAGTATTCAGTTCAAGTCTTTTAATGTAATCAAAAGGATAGAAATATAGCTTAAGAGATGTAAAACTAAACAGACCTTAGAAGATGAGCCTCAAACTAAAACAACCCTTGAAAGAATTGTTACCCCTCTACCACCTCCTCCTTCCCCATCTAATGAATGCATTAACATTGCAAGTGCAAGATGCTCCATTAAAATCCAGAGCCCAGACATAAAGAAATCTGGGAAGAATTCTAAAAGCCCATCATGTAGCCACCTAACTAGATCTAAGAAAAAGAGAAAGGGAAGAAAGACCGCGTCGAAAAAGGAGGTGATCACTTTGGATTCTAGAGAGGAGACAAGGGTAGATATGGATAGTCTAGTATCAAAAGCACAATGAAGAGGATAATAAAGACACTCATGAAGTTGGACCAAAGATAAAATAATTAGAAATGGAAGGGAAGACAAATTATCCACGATTCTGATTGTCCCTGATCAAAGAAGTTTCTACACACTGCCACCGAAAGCTACCCCTGCTACAACCAAATGGTTAGAAGCTTTGGTGAGTAGGAAAATGAGTGTAGTTCCATTTTAAGTCCCTACTGAAGATATAGTTAGTAAGTATTTGGGGAAGGCAAAAAAACCAAACAGATTGAAGACTTAGGCCATGTTCGATGCAGATGAAAAAAATGGGAAATGGTTTGCAGAATATGATCGACCTGTAACAGAGAAAGGTGCCAAAGATGCTACCACCAAGGATTTCATTGTTGAAAAAATTGATGATGGACTTGCCACTAGAGCTATAGATTCCAAACACTTGGAAACCTCTATAAAGTGTATGTTATCTTGAACATTCAAGGATGAGAGAGATAAAAGAGAACTAAAGGTGGCTCTGAAATAGATGGAAGAGTATATTGACGCCATTTAGAACCCAACCATGGTGCCAGTTGCTTAAGCCTTGCACCCATTTGATCCCACATCTCCATCAAGCCAAAAGATCCTAGAACAAGTGAAATTGAACAAAGTAATTGCAGATGCCTATTATGAGTGGTTAGACTCAACTATTCAGCAAGGGATCGACTACATCAAGAGCCTGGTCCAAGTTCATGTAGCGACATTCTGCACTAGTAGGGAACTTGAAGCAGAACTAGCCACTTGGTAAAATGAAAAAGTAAAGTGGGATGTTGTAATATCTCAAATTTATGAAGTACATAAATATGGTGTTATAAAGTTCTTGAAGGAGAAACCGCTGAAAGGGTTGAATGAAGATATTCTGTGGGATTCAAAGAAAGACATCGAATGGAGAAATTTGATCATTGAGAATGGTTCTTGAGAGTCCAAGAAGCTACAAAAGGAATTAATGGGATCAATGAGCTTCATGTAGAAAGATTTAAAATGCGTCGACATGCATCTGCTGAAGGAGGATGGTAAAACAGTCATGGATGTTGATGATATGTCACACACATTCAAGGAAAAAATTTAGTCTTTCAAGGAACTCAAGGAACTAAGCACAAATGACTCCATGAAGTTAGCAAGGATCGAAGCCATGGTAATAGTCTATATGGATAATTTAGGGTCACATGAAAAGAAAGTGATGTAGATCAAAAGGGACAAGAGAATCTGGGAACCACGAATTGCACATGTAGGATTTCCACATCATCAGCTGATTATGGATTTCTTGACGAACTATCTTGAATGGTGTAAACTAGTTGATGGTGCCACAATGTCCATAACATGAGATGTGCCCCTAAATTCTAGCAAAGAATATATCTCTTTTTCTATCTTTTCTTTCCTAGTTAGATTGAAGTAGTTGTTAAAACTACCCACCTACGTGTGGAAGTTTATTATCTTTTACCCTAGTAAAAAACTATGATAACCTAGAAACTATAAATATGGTTGAAAAAGACTATGGCAAGGTACGTAATTTGTTTTTGGATAGCATAAGTATAGTTTAGTAATAGTTAGTTATTCTCTTGATTTTGTGATTGTAATGATCTATGTGAAAAATAATTTTATCTGTGAATAGAAGGAGGTTTACTACAAAAATAGAAAATATGTGAAGTTATTATGGGTATGTTATTAATCTCTATTGAGATTATTTGGAAATTGTAGTGGATGTCTATCTTTATCATTCTGGTAAATTTCATGTCAAATTATGGAGATTGTGTATGTGATTAGAGATTAGTTTAATAGTTCAATAAATTGTTGAGCGCTTTGTTATTTCAAAAATTCAAAAATTATTTCTTGTATTCATTTCATGGTTATGGTAGCTGCACCATTAAGCAGAGGTTGAACTTCAACAAGTTATTCTAACTGTAGTGAATATTGTTCTTCGCATGTGGGCATGTGAGTGAATTATGAATATATATATATAAATACCTATATTTATGTGAAGACAAATGTGCTCACTAACAAATTTTTGGTGACTCTGCTAGGGAAGATGAACTTGTAAGACCACTCGCCATAGTGATGAGGTAGGATGGTGTTACCGCATGAAAACATATTCCTCATTCTACTACCAAATATTTTTTTCCAAGACCAACAAGAGGACATTGTAGGTCAGCTTAATACCCTTTCTTGGAGATTATGAACTAGTGGTTAAGACTATACGAGAGCTTGCCAATTTTTGGAGAGAGAAGAAGAGCTAGCCGAGAATTTAGACTGGCTCTTGTTGCAAGAGATACAAGTACAAATATGAGCAGTTTTAGAAAATAGAGACCCCAATAGTCCCACATCAAGAGCTCATGCACCTATGAGGGAAGCTTAAAAAGAACAAATCAAATTGGAGTCATGACCCTACACCAGGTTACAAAGAAGGGAAGGTGTATTTGATGTCATTTTCAAGAACTCCAAGGTGTAGAATTTTCTTCCAACCTTACTCCTAAAAGAAAAGCTAAGATTGGAGCTAGCTCACCCCCCAAAGTCACTCCAGTTAACACCAGTAGTCCTTTTCAAGATCTAGTCTTGTCTGGGATCCCTATTCCTATTTCAGTCAATCTACCACCAAAAGCTCGTCAAATGGACCAACCCTGGGGAGCTGCTATAGGGCCCCTAAACCTAGGAGCCAATTTGAACCCTCTACCCAAAAGAGAAAGAGAGGTTTTACCAAAGTTCAGTGGTGATGAAAAAATTTCTTGTGAGGGTCATCTAAGTGCATTCAATGCAACATGTGATATTTTAGCTGTCCAGCATGAAGATGTAGCTATTAGATTGTTTGTTCAAACTCTTACGGATCCCACATTGGACTGGTTTGATCACTTATCTAATGAAGTTGTCACTAATTGGGATAATATGAAGAATGAATTTGAAGCTAGATTCAAAAGTGTAGAGGATGATGCCACTTGGTTGGTTCAACTAACACAGATGAAGAAAGAAATGACTGAACCAATCAGAGAATTTGTAGCAAAGTTCAATGGTCTAGTTCAGAGAATCCCTACAGCTAAGAGACCCACACCTAAAAATATAAGGGGGTTCTTCCTTAGTGAAATGCCACCTGAAATTTCAGTCCATTTGAAGAGGGTAAGAGTACCAGACCTAGCCACTACTCAAGTGATGCCAATAGAATTGGAGGACGATTTAATTACACTTGGAAAATGGAAAAAAGAGGTTCAAGTGCCTAATTCCCAAGCTTCAACGTTGAATTCATCTGATCCTGAAATATGGAGATTGATGAATGATATTATTGCTATTAAGAGACAACTCCCAAAAGGAAGTACTTCCTACCTTCAACCTTACCAAGATCTCCCTAGAAGGAATCCTAATCAGACTAGTTATGGTAACATAGCCTTACAATTGCCCTCATCTCAATAAAAAATGACAATTGAACCTTATGGTGTGAAGGGAAATATCTACATCTTCCACCTTACTGATGATCATGATGATAGTACTTGTCCGAAGATGGTACAATATGTATAGATGAATAATCAGAAGGAGAAGATAGAAGAAGTGACTAAAGAAGAACAACTTTAGGACCATTGTGACTCCATAAATTACTACCTGGAGTATGAATCTAATTTAGAGAGATCTGGAGAACTTTTAGTCACCTTACAAGATCCTTCTTGCATAGTCTTAACATGTGGGAAATGAATTTCCAAACCTAACAACAATATGCCCCCCCAAAGTGCCACATAAAGGTAAATAACCTCACCTTCGAACTAATCCTAGTAAATTTCAAAGCTTAAATGCTCCTGAAATTCAAATTTTTAAAAAAGTTGAACCTGATTTGTTGTTTGATATTGTCAAGTTCATTAAGTCAACTAGGATTTAATTTTTTCCTGCCGAATATTTAAGAATGAATCCTAAGGAGTCAGATAAGATTATTAATTATGTTAAAAATGATCAACCTAACGTCCAAAACATACATAGTCAATCGAGCAATGATGCTTCTACAGAAGTAGGCCAATCCTCCTTAACCCAGACTTCCTCCAACAAATGCAAGCCAAAGAAGCTTCTCCATCATAACCTACTCATGTGCCTGAATCCAAACCTAAATCTTTCTATATCTCCTTATTCATTCATGGCCATAAATTGAATAACTGCATTATTGATTTCAGAGCTTCAGATAACATTATGTGCTTTGTTGTTGCAAAAGCTCTAGATTTTCCACTCACTAAAACTTATAGAAAATGTTACTCCATGGATTCTAAGAAAGTATGATTTCTCAACCAGATAAAAGATGCCTAGGTCACTTTGGAAGCTCACCCAAATAAGAATATTATGCTAACTATAGTAGTTGCTGACATTCCTACCAGTTATGGTATGTTGTTGAGCAGAAATAAAGATGGACCGGAGCCAAGCCACCATTCTGGTGGGAAAAGAAAATGCAATTCTACAGCCAGAAGGGAAGTCTAAGTACATGATGTTTCCATTTGAGGTCCCCCGAGCTCAAATTCTATACACTGATTTTGAATTTGGAAATTATTTTATACTGGGAGAAAAGGATGTTGAGATAATTGAACCTAAAGATAATGAGGAATTATGGACCATGGAGTTCGATGGGAGTTGTGCTTCAGCAGGATTAGGGGCGGAAGTAGTCTTGATATGACCAAAAGGGGATAAATTTCCTTACTCTTTCAAACTGGAGTTCAATTATACAAACAACGCTATAGAGTATGAAGCTCTCCTGCTCAGCCTAATCGAAGCTAAGAAGAAAGGGATTAAGATCCTAAAGGAAAGAGGGGATGCATAGCTCATTGTAAAGCAAGTTAAAGGTCTCTTTACCATTAGAAATGAGAGACTAAAGCACTATATAAATTGAGTGTGGGATGAGATCGAAGGATTCAAAGCATTTTCTATAGAAGTGATCCCAAGGGATCAAAATAGTAGAGTCGATTCCTTAGCTATTTCAACCTCTTTTCTCATACCACACCCAGATTTCAAAAAGGATGTATATAGAATAGAAATCATCTATAGACTGAATGTGCCTGACAATTCAAAATTTTGGCAGGTCTTTCAAAATGACAAGTAAATTAATAAGTTCTTACAAAACATGGATATGTTCGTGGGCACTTTATTTGAATGCTCAAAATCAACTTGTGGCGAATTTTGTTTAGATCTAGGAAAATATGTGGATGATTGTGTTATTCAGCTAAAGGGGAATAAAATTCCCAATGATCTAGTCTCTCTTAAGAACTTGTTTGATCGGCGTGTCATATTCAGAGGGAAACAAGATGATCAGGTTGAAGCAAATTCAAATGAACATGAGGCGATCAATATTGGTGACACAGATGATCCAAATTTTTTAAACCTAGGGAAGTGTTGTTCTTAAGATGAGAAGTGAAGATTTACCCATCTACTAAAAAAATACAAAGATGTCTTCTCCTAGTCCTATGAAGATCTCAAGAATTTTAGAGAAGGGAAATTCCAACATCAAATTCCCCTAAAGCCTGAAGCAGTTCCATTTTGACAAAAGTTGAGGAGCTATAACCCTAAAGTATCAGATGCCATCTTCCAGGAAGTTGAAAAGATGCTAAAAGCCCACATAATCTATCCTATACATCATTCCACATGGGTTGTGAATATTGTACCTATGAGGAAAAATAATGGAGAGATTCACATCTGCATAGATTTTAGAAATATGAACCAATCTAGTATGAAGGATAATTATCCGGTTCATGGCATGAACCATATCTTACAGGTGGTGGTGGGACCATAAATAATGTCAATGCTTGATGGGTTTTCAGGCTATAATCAGATCAACATGTTAGAAGGAGATCAACACATGACTATCTTCACCACTCTATGGAGCACCTTTTCCTACAACCACATGTCTTTTGGCTTAATAAATGTGGGTGCCACCTTTCAACAACAATGAATTTCTCCTTTGGGCATTTGAAGAGAAAAATTATTTTTATATACCTTGATGATTTAACTATCTTTTTAAAAAGGAGGAAGAATCATCTGAGAGACCTAAAATTAGTTTTACAAAGGTGTAGAGAGCACGAGATCTCTTTGAACCTAAGGAAATCTGTCTTTTGTGTGACATAAGGGAAGCTATTGGGTCACCTGGTCTCTAAGGAGGGTATTGTTCTAGAGAGGGTAAGGGCTATACAAAATTTGAGCTTACCATCAAACATAAGTGGTGTAAAGTCATTCTTTGAGAAGATTAATTTCTTAAGGAGGTTTGTCCTTGATTTCACTGAGACCACTAAACATATAGTTGGGTTGAGGAGTGAGAAAAATGTTTTTAAGCAGAATGAAGAAGCATTGAATCCTTTTGAACATATTAAAGAAGCTATAGCTCAGGCTCCTACCCTAATTAACCCTGACTACAATTTTTTTTTATTGTCTATTGTTATGCCTCTAATCATACCATGTCAGGTTTTCTCCTATAGAAAAATAAAAAGAATGAAGATATACCAATTTACTTTATGGGTATGCCCCTTAAAAAATATGAATTAAATTACTCACTGGTGAAGAAATAGGCTTTCACTATAGTAAAAGTTGTCAAGTATTTTAGATACTACATACTTCATTCCAATTCAGTAGTTTATGTTCCCAATACTACTGTGAAAAGAATTCTTACCCAGCAAGAAGTTGCCGCAAACAACTGAGCCTCATGGATTTAAAAAATTCAAGAATTTGATCTTCATATCTGGCTGACCAAGTTGGTAAGGGGACAAGGTCTGTGTAAGATGCTAGCAGAAAATAAAGAATCGGAAGAACAACCACCTAGAGTGTTATTGGTGAGTCTTCAAGACTTGTGGTTCACTAATGTGACATATTATCTCACATATGGAGAATGCACAAAACATATTACCTCTAGGGAGAAAATAAATTTAAAATTAAAAGCAGCTAAATATGTTATTGTTGGTGATGTGCTCTATTAAAAAGGACTAGATCGAGCCTTCTTGTGGCGTGTTGATAAAGAGAAACAAGAGAAATTATTGAATTCATTCCATACTAAAGCTTGCAGAGGCCACTTCTCCTCTACTATCTGTTATGCCCTGCATACCCTTCCTTACATTTTGTGTGCAAAATGTTGGGTCCCCCTTTTCGCTTTGGCTCTTGCCTTGTTTTCCTCATTTTCTTTGTTCCTTCTCTGGGCTTTCCCTCCTGCGAGGTTTGTTTTCTTTTTTCTTTTGTCTTTCGTACGCAGATATCCTCTGGCCTCCAAGTAACTCTAATGGCTTCTGCTCACCCGACGGGATCCCCATCATTGGCTGCGATGATGAGCAGACAAGCCTTCGTTGAGACGGAGTCCACCAACATTCTGGATACCGGGGTCCCACTAACAAGAAAGAAGAAGAAGGTGACCCCTACACCAAGCACAGCTGCTAATCTTGGTATGCCGGATGTGCCCCTGGTTGAAGTCAGTTCAGACTCTCCCAAACTAGAAGATATTTCAGACTCCTTGCCTTCGCACGATGACTTCAATAACTCTTTCTCGGTGGAGGAGCTCATGGACCTCGAACAAGGTATATGTCATGCAGTGGAGGAGATTGCAGCTCAGGATAAAGAAGAGGCCCCCATAGAAAAAGAAATACCAGAAGAGAAAGATACATTAGAACAAGAGGCCCAAGAATAAGTACAAAGGGAGCCTGAACAGGAGAAGATACTGGTCCAGGAGACCAAAAACAAACCAAGGAAACCCAAAGATGAGCAATTGATGGTCAGGGAACTTGGACCCACGGGATCAACCGTACCCTCGATCATCATGCTCCAAACACCTTTGGTTACTCTAGGTGATCAAGTTCCCTAGAGCACATTTGGTGAGGTAGTAACGGAGGCCACCTTGTTAAATTTTAGCCAGAGACCTCACCCACCCCCAGAGGATGTTCTGGTGGAGGAGAATATCCCAATAGATGAGGCCGATAAGGCCCAAGAACAGTAGCAACAGATTGATCAAGAAGTCCCAGACAATGAAAATGCAGAATCAACTGATGCTGGGAGGGATGAGGAAGTCCCTAAAAAATATAGGTAATATTGAAACTGGAGAAAAGGTTCTAGATAGTGCAACAGAAGATGCCAACATGGAAAAAAATATTGAAGGTTCTGGAGAACAAGAAAAGGAACCAGAAAAAGAGCGGGAGAAAGAGCCCGAAGACAATGTACATTCTGGGAATGTACCACCAGATTCTGAAAGGAATCCCAATGAACAGGTCTTAATGGTGAAGCCACCCCAGCCACCCCAATGGCTGGTTGAATCAAGGAAAAGAAAGGCACTGGTAGTAACATCAGGCGCTGCACTCTCATTGGCCGAAATGATGGCCAAGAATGCGGAGGCCCAAAGACCCAAGAAAATGTGGATAGTCCACACTCTCTGGACTAGTCTAACAGGTAGCACAGTTATGACTATCACAACACCCCCATCAGGTGTAGATGTAGTGGCCATAAGGCCAGAAGATTATAACATAAAAAAAGTGGCACTGGGGAGGACAGATAAATAGGGTGAGCTAGACTTACTGAAAGAAGCCACCAAGGAAATAGAGGCTAGATACATCAAGCAAGGCTAGAAGCTGAAGGAGGAAAGAGAAAAAAATGCCAATCTCCTTGCGCTCCTGACAGAATTTACACATCCTTTGGTTGAGGTTCACCCTGGAACCCCTTCCTTTGGATTACCGCTTGCACAGGGTGATGTGGATTCTCTACGTATCATGAAGAAAAAGGCATAGGCTATAGATAGGTGGGTCACTGAAGAAGTGGCCGCCATGAGACAATTTCTAGTGGTGTCCCTCTCGGACCTTTATTGAGTTGACATTCTTCTCAGCTGGGAAAAAGGCTCCATTCTTATATGGGAGCAAGATTTAGCGAAGTATGAAAAATTGAAGGTCGGGCTGGAAGAGATCCGCAACATAGGAGAAGAATTCGCCACTGAGGTGGGGATTTTGGGAGACAAATCATATAATTACCTCTAGGCCCAGTACTCTAGACTCATCCTTAGGATTAAGGTATGCAAGGAACTGGTTAAGGCCTTGAAAGAGAAGGTGACAACGGTCTAATACCCCTTGGGCCTGTTTCAAGCATTCATGGCTGGAGTATCGCAAGTCAATCGCTTCACCACCGGAACATGTACCCCAGAGGACTATGTCCTCAGCAAGTTCCATTAGCAGATGGAGTCCCTATATCTTCCTGTCGGAGATCTTGACCAGGGCAGGTTATCCAAATTTTCCAAAATAATGATCTGATTGCATGATGCCATCAAGATGGTGGATGAATTCCAGAATTGGGCCGAGGATGTTTAGGAGGCATTGGAGGCTGTTCATAGCCGGTGGGATAGCATCAGAGATGTAGATGAAGAAAGCATAGGCCAAGTGTTGGAGGCTTGGGAAATATCATAAGGAACAATGAAGTTCCCCGGAGCCTAGAGAATCTTTCCAACCATGTATCAGTTGTATTCATTCATTCTTTTGGAACACAAGTTCCCAGATCCTAGAATTCTGGGTCCCTCATTTTTTTATTCTTTAAGTGACTCATGTCCTGGTTCCGAAGGCAAACTAGTCACTTTCAAGGCAGTTAGTAAAGGTTGTCAGAAGGTAGGTAACCACAATAAGGCATGTTGGCTTGATGAGAGGTTTATGAAAAATGGTCTTCCTAAGGCGCCACTTCAACATTACACCTGGCGCATTAGAGATAGTGAGCCACCCTCCCATTTATGAGGCATGTAGCCTCGATCCCCAGAGGATCAAATTTCTTCTTTTCTCCTCCTGACTCTCTTCCCAAGGCTGATTCTTCCACTCCTCTTTTCTTGTCTTATTCTTCTGACAAGTAAGACCTTCTCCATCTCAAGGTCTTTCGTAGCATGGCGCAGGTAGTACCAGCCACCGGAAATAGTATTATACTATAAAGTATGAAGTAAGTTAGGTTAAGTTTTAGGTTAAATGCTCATTCCAAGGGTCGGCAAAATTGATGATTTTGCAGTCCATAGCTAATAGCAATTTGGTTTTCTCATTTTTTAGTTGCAGAGCTCAATGCTCCTTAGTTTTAAGCTTTCAGTAGTTAAATGCTCCCTTGGAGCCACCATTATAACATGCACCAGTGCTTGCAAGAGATATGTTAATGAAGAAGGAGGAGTTCTATCAATGACGTTGTTAGCATTTTGATTTCTGGGTTAACGGTATTTTATGCTTTGTGTTCTTTATGTCCTTTGCTCTAATACTTCAAGTAGATTAACGACCTCCTTTTCCTTTGCTACTGATTAAATATGAGCTGATGGTTCTGTATTTCTTTGGTATTTAGTGTAGTGTGTTAGAGCATTATCGATGTTTTGAATGTTTAGTATAACTATAGGTAGATGAAATATTTCTAACTCTACAATATCTTTTGAAGTTTATTTGTTACATGAATGCGCGCTTGTAGGAAACCTCATTTACTTGAATCTCCAGAGAAGATGAGTTAAGATAACTAGCTATGACCCTCAAACAAAAAAGTCATATTTCCCAACTAAGCCCCACATTGTTGAGACCTGACTCTCACGTGCTTGGAGGCCCGGGGAATCTCATTTCCCCGGATAACCTTTATAGGTGAAGTTGGCCAGTACCCCAGTTTTTGGTGATAACTTACATCTGTTGGCAGACCTAGTCACAAAGTACCGTCAATAGAAACTGGCGCTAGAAGGAGGGCATGAACTTGTCCCCCTCTGAGGATTCAGATTTTACACCGCCTGAGGGTTCCCCAAGCCATAGTTTTAGGAGTCAAGCCTTCAGTGGGATTGGCTCATTCTCGCCATCAATATTTGAAAGAGTCCTTAGATCAACTCCCAATCCCAGACGGTTTGTCAAAATCGAGCCTCCCGCTTGAAAGAAATAGACCTTGAAAGCCAAGCTAGCCACCATTGTCTAGGGATATAGCACATCCCAGAATATCCACGTCCCCTAGACAATCCCTGGGATTAACGGTCAACCTAATCAAAACCTAACACCCCCAATGGCAACATATTTTGGAAATACCGGGTCCCCAATGGAAACTTTTTTGGGTGTAGCCAATGATTTACCTTCGCACCCTGGAAAGATTTGTCCCTGATATGAGCACCTAGGGTAGTGAACAATAGAAGAACATTGGCAGGCATACAAAGATGCCATGAACTGACACCGTATCCAACATCAAGATGTTGTGACCTAGATGTTCCCTCTGTCCCTAGGACAGAAAAAATTGAACTGGTACCTTAACCTTCCCACCAACTCCATCAACAGTTGGCAAGACATGGAGGATGCCTTCCTGGCTGCCTTCCATATACACTTGGACCCGACATGGTTTCACAGCCAGTTCATTTCTATCAAGAAGGAACCGAATGAGCCCCTTGCAGTATTCAACCACCGGTTCCAACGCGCCTTGAAACGGTGCATGGGTCCCTTCATACCATCCGCGGATTTAACTATTCAAACCTATCTCAATGTGATGGACCCCTTCGGTGCCACTCTCCTCTGGAGATCTACCACCCCCGACGACCGGGATACTTTAGTGAAGGTTTACAACCTTGCCTTAGAGTTGTCCTGTGGTCTTAACAAATCCTTGGATAGGATTGGACAGAGCATACCATTTAACATGATACCCAGTGGAACTTCTTACACCGAGGGATATAACCCCAATCAGATAATAGGTTCCCCCATGATGGCCATGAATCCCCCACCGCTGCTGATAGACCAGAAGGCCTGGTACATATATCCATCTCAAACTGAGACAACACTAGGTCTGGAATCTTTTCCTTGGAACCAGCCGTAGCAAATGCAAAAACCACAGACACAACCACATGGAGTGCCTTTCTTCCAGTCATCTATAGCTGGAGGATTTCCACTGTCGACTCTAGCGAATGCTACCGCTTTCTCGGGAAGCCAACAACAACAACCGTCACACTGTGACACAAATACCCAGTTGATTTCCGAGGTTGAATGTCTCCAGCGAATGTTGTCTACATTGATAGTGGACATGGGTCAACTAAAGGTGGGTTCTTTTGCACCCCACAACACCAATTCCTAGAGAGGGAACATTTTCTTCGGCCAACGAAACAACAATGTCAAAGGAAGAAATTATAACAACGGGCCTCGGCCCAACCAATAGTAATCAAATAATAACGCTAGTACCAGAGGTCCGCCTCCAAACCAAAACACCAATTAGGGTGGTGCTAGACCTTCCCATTGCATACAAGTCGTAGACTTCTAGCCCATGACCAACTGGTGTAGATTGCATGACACAGGCTCCCACAATGAGGTAAACTATGCCATGCTGGAGAAAGTCATCATGATTTCCTAGTTGGATAGACAACAAGCTTCTGATCCTACTCCCCCAGAGATTCCTATAAAAGAGCCCACTCACGGTGCATTCGCCTGTGAGACCGTCTTCTTTGGAACAGGAAAGGAGGATGAAGAGGAACCCAAACTACAGGGGTTCTTTAATGAATCTATTCTGGCCTTTGAGGCCAATGCCTTTACCAACCCACATACTCCCTACAACACCTAGAGTTAGGCTGGTAAAGGACCAGTTTACATGCCAACACCTCCCAAGGACACTCCTCCTTGGGAAAACATGACTAATCGGTCTATCACTCCAAAAGGCCCTAGCTCTAACCAAGAAAAGGACCCGGCCAAGGGACGCCATTAATTCCTGGGAGGAAGGTTCGACATCATGAAGGTGTTAGAACAAACCACCACCTCCATGACCTTGATGGAGGTTTTGCTGAAATGTCCCGAGCAGAAGAAGTCTCTTATGAAGCTCTTGGGAAACCTAGAAGCCATCAGTTGCCCACCCAAGACTGTCTCTTTTGAGGACGCCAATGCGGCTATCTTCTATGGGAATACTGAAGATCCTCCCTTCCTGCCAGGCTTAAACATACGAGGAAAGAATATACACAACTACCTAGTAGATTATGGGGCTTTAGGCAATATCATGCCCTTATCTATATGCTAGAAGCTCAGATTTCGCCCCACCCCATCCAACGACGCAATAATAAAACTGGATAAAACTGCTGTGAAAATGGTGGGTGAACTAAAGAATGTTTGGATTCAACTCATCCAAGACCCCGGAATAACCAGCATAATTGATATCCAAGTGGTGGACATCCTAGAGACTTATGGGATTTTGTTAAGTCACAATTGGTCCCAGTCCCTGAATGGATACTTCTTGACTGACTTCTCCCACTTAAGGCTCCCCTGGGAATGAGAATCTAACAAGATCCAGGTTGAAAGTGATCCTCGGATGAGACAGGCCCTCACCAAACTTGGGAGGGTGAATGAGGTCCTATTCTCTGAGACTTCCCCAAGGGTGTACCAACCCCTTGAGATCCTAACATTTGATTTCACCCTCGGGAGGATCCCATAGTTCTGCAGAGAACCCATGACCTAGAAGAAAAATTAAGGGTTGAGGTTAACTCTCAGGGTGCCACAATGACCCCCACCACACTCTTGTCCGACACTTGGTACCAGGTGCATTACCAGAAACACTCAGAGCTAGAGTGTGAACCTTGTCTGGCCGCTGCCACTTGGCACATCAATGCCCTCTGAAAGAAAGAACACATAGTTGATTCCTCAAAACCCAATACTTCTACTGGCGACATCTCTTCGGCGCCATTTATCTGAGAATCCCAACCAGAGATCTCTCCAGAGGAAAACCTCACCCATGTACCTTTAGTGCTAGAGGAAACTCCTCCCAACCCTCCCATAAACAATCCAAAGACCACTTCATCTTCCCAGCTTCAAACAACAAATGACGACCTGTGGACCCTTAAGTTCGATGGGTCCTAGTCCAAACAGGGTTGTGGGGCTGAAGTGGAATTAATCAACCCGTGAGGGAAATCCTTTTTCGCGTCCTATAGGCTACAGTTCAACTACATGAATAATGTTACGAAGTATGAGGCTTTGGTCCTTGGAATCCTATTTGCACTAAGGAAAGGAATCACTCGCCTTCGGATCCTGGGTGATTTAGAGTTGATTGTTAAACAAGTCTGGAGTCAATATACCTGTCACGATAAGAGGCTGGCTACATATCACAACCGGGCATGGAGCCTTATTGAAGATTTCAATGCTTTCGGTATCGATCTTATTCCCCAGAGATAGAATTATGTCCTGGATGCCCTTGCCATTTCTGCTAGCACACTTGAGCCAATGGCTGGCTTGCGAATCTGGAGATTTTCTGTTGAGATGATCCCCACCCTGTCCATTCCAAATAATGTCACCCATTTTTTAGGTCTTTGAGGATGATCAACATATTCTAGCCTTAGCCTTCATGGCCAATGTTGGTATCTTTGAGGACCAAATAGTGGAAGAGAGAGATCACGATGATACTAGACAGGGTGACGAAGATGATGGGATCATGGACCTACTAACCAACACCATTCCAAAGGGGATGGTTGTACTTGAATGAATCTTTGACTCAGACCCCCGGGGCCGGGAAAGGATATCATCCTCCTCTGAGGGAGGAAAATTTGAGAAAGTAAACATGAGCCAGCTCAGTGAAGAGAAAATGATACACATTGGCACCTCCTGCTCCTCTGAGGAGAAGGAGAAGATTCTTGCAGTTCTCTGAGAATATATAGATGTAATTGCATGGGGGTATGAGGACTTGAAAACCTATGATACATCCATTATGACTCATACTATCCCACTCAAACCTGATCCTAAGCCTTTTCGACAAAAGAAGCGACTGGTCAACCCACTGATTGAGCCTCTGATTTACTAGGAGGTCCAAAAACTACTGTCAGCCAAGATAATCTTTCCAATCTGGCACACTACGTGGGTTTCCAACCTCATCCCTATGAGGAAGAAAAGTGGCAAGATCCACCTTTGTGTGGATTTTCAAAATTTGAACAAGGCCTCTAAGAAAGATAATCACCTCTCCCCTCATTGGATGAGGTGTTGCAAATCGTGAATGGATCACAAATGATGTATTTCTTGGATGGGTACTTTGGGTATAACCAAGTCATGGTTAAATTTGAAGATAGAGACAAAACATCGTTTACCACCAAGTGGGGAACATTTGCCTACCAGAGAATGCCCTTTGGCTTGATTAACGCAGGGGATACATTTCAAAAGGCTATGGACATTGCGTTTAAGGGCCTTGTGAACTGGTGCATAATCATCTACATGGATGATTTGACTGTCTTTTCCTGTGACAGACGTGATCATTCCACCCACCTCGCCCAAATTTGCGAGATATGTTGTTGGTATGGAATATCCCTCAACCCTAAGAAATGCACATTCAGGGTCACTGAAGGGAAGTTTCTCGGGCATATTGTCTCCAAGAAGGGTATATCCATTGACCCTGAGAGAGTTGAAGTTCTTCTAAACCTATAAATGCTTGACAATAAGAAAGAAATGAGGTCTTTCTTTGGAAAGATTAACTTTGTCCGGTGGTTCATCATCGGATTCACCGAGATTGTAAAGCCACTCAACAAAATGATGAAGAAAGATACCAAAATTGAGTGGAGTCTTGAAGCAAAGTGGGTGTTTTCCAAGATTAAATAGACAATAATGGAGGCACCAGTTCTAGCTAGTCCAGATTACTCCCTCCCTTTCTACGTTTATTACTTTGCTTTGCCACATTCTGCTGTGGCAGTATTGACCCAAAAGGTCGAAGGGGAAGAATGACCAATAGCTTTCATGAGCTCCCCCTTTAAGAATGCCAAATTCTGGTATTCGCCTTTGGAAAAGAAGGCCTTTACTCTCATTCACATTGTGAAGAAATTCTGGCATTATATTCTCCGGAGCAAGGTGCACGCTATTATCCTGGACCAAGCAGTGAAATCTCTGCTGATGCAGAGTGAATTGGGTGAGAGACAGGGGAAATGGATGGTCATCCTCTAGGAATATGATTTAGAAATGCAACCCATGAAGATAGTCTTAGGCCAAGGACTATGTAGAGCGATGGCAGAAGAGACTCCCCACATTGAATGCTAGAAATATACAGTGGAGTCCATCTCAAGATCCATGGTACACAAACCTGGTGTACTTTTTGTTAAATAATAGATGTTTGGAGGGATTTCCTCCAAAAAAATGTCGTGCCCTATGGTTGAAAAGTGCACACTTCATGATAAAAAATGCCACACTTTTTTTGTAGAAAATATGAGGGGGTCTATCTCCGGTGCATTGATAGGGTTCAAGCTGCAAAAATAATCGAAGAATTCCACTAGCAGTTTGGGATCAGGCATGGCTCAGCTGACGCCACTGCCCATCAGATTCTTTGGGCCTGATACTATTGGCCCTGTATCTTTAAAGATGTCTACACTCATGTCAGGAAGTGCCATACTTGTCAAACTATGACACATTGTTAGCGGAACCCGACCATGCCTTTACAGCTAGTTTTCAAAGCTAGACCCTTTTCCCAATGGGCATTTGACTTTATCGAGGAAATCAACCCCAACTCATCTGCTAACCACTGGTACATCCTAACTTCTACTGAATATTTCACCTGGTGGTCTGAAGTAATACTAGATAAAAATAACATGGCAGACGCAGTCATAAAATTCTTGGAAGAAAACATCGTCACAAGATTTGGTATTCCCTTTGCTATAGTATGTGACAATGGTACAACATTTTCTTTGGCACAACTACTCGAATGGACCTATGATAGGAAGGTCACTCTAAACTTCTGCAGCAACTATTACCCCCAGGGTAATGGTGTTGCTGAATCAACCAACAAAAATTTGCTTGAAGTGATCAAACACCTGTTAGAATAGAATCGTTGGGACTGGCACCAAAAGCTGAGATTCGCCCTTTGGGCAGATCATATTCAAATTATGGCCACCCTAGTGTCATCCCTATTCCATCTAATTTATGGCTAGAACCCAGTGTTCCCTATTAACTTACAAATCTCAGTTTTACAGTTCATGTGGGAATTCAGCAACCGGGACAATATTATGGAGGTTCAGCTCCAAATCTGGTGTGGATGGAGGAACAAAGAGACGTAGCCCTTGAACACTTTTCACATCACCAAGTAGTAGTGAAATGATGGTTTGACCGAAGAACCCAGTACAAGGCCTTTCAAATTTTGGACTCGGTCCTCTTGTGGGATAAGGCTTGGGAAAAGAAAGGGAAGTACACCAAATTCAAACGGCTCTGGCTCAGACCATATTTGAACTCAGAGGTCTACAGGGCAAATACCTATCACCTCAGTACCATGACCGAGGAACCCATCCCATTTCCTGTTAATGGACAGTTTCTCAAATATTATTTTGAATGAGGTAGGTTTGTTCAGAGTTGTACTATATGTAAATCTTCCTGCTTGTAAATATTCCTTTCCCGGTGCTCCTTTTGGGGTGCCTTGTCTTGCAAATAGTTTCGTGGGCTATCCTCTAGGACCGCCCATTTTCCTTTTTCTTTTTTTATTTTGTTTTTGGATTTGTTCTTTCTTTTTCGGGTTCCCAGTGTTTTGCCCCCCTTTTTTTAGGTTGTATGCTTCGCATAACATCTAGTCTCCGGGATGGTACCTTTGACATTTGTGGTGAACTCAAAATCTATTGTTAGCATGGTGAAATTGGTCTGGCCTCTGGAGTTATTTTGTAAGTTTGGTAACAAGCTATGGGTGATCTTCATTGGATTCATCCTTGGAAGTCTAGAAATCAGTTAAATCAAAATCAAAACGAACAAGTAATCAGACACACCAAGAGTAGATCAGTCGCACTAGTTTGTTGGCCCAAGTCTGAACTTTTAAAATTCTTCCTAGGTCCAAAGTTTTTTTGCCTTATTTAGCAAATTAAGGTGGATGGAAGGGTGAAAGAAGTACCATCATTAAATTTAGCTAATCTTAATCTTAATGGTGAAAGAAGTACCACCCTCCCATCCAGAAAAGAATAAAATATAAAGGAGAGAAAAGATAGGATGGAGAAACTCCAGTATTTGGGGGAAACAAACAAATTAGACAACTTTGGATTGATATACTTGGTGCTTCTTCTTTGCTTCTCCCAGAGGTCATCAACTTGATTTTCTTCCAAAACACACACTCCACAACTAACAAAAGACCAAGGATTGAATCGTGTATGGGCTGGATTGTCTCAAACGCTTCACACCTTGCAAACAGGATGCTCCAAGTAATGATTGATTCCGGTCTTGCCAACCAAAGATTTTTCAGTTCTCAAATGCGCTAAGGAATTCATCCCAGATAGTCACCATTTGTTATGCCCTACATACCTATCCCTACATTTTGTGTGAAAAATGTTGGGTCCCCCTTTTCGCTTTGGCTCTTGCCTTGTTTTCCTCATTTTCTTTGTTCCTTCTCTGGGATTTCCCTCTCACAAGGTTTGTTTTCTTTTTGCTTTTGTCTTTCGTGTCTCTGGGACCCAGTCCCAGAGTTTGTTTTTCTTTCTAGAGCTGTATTCTAGACTCTCAGATTCTCCACCATGATGTTTCCTTGCAAGAAGGTATGGTCACATGGAATCCCCAGCCCAGAGTTTGGAGGTTTTCCTGTTCCAGAGTTTATGGGAAAAGAGGTAACTTGCTTTTACCTTAGGTATAAATATAAATTACATTCCACTTTTACACTTACCGTGATTAAAACACTGGTGCATTCAGAGCGATTCTTAGGCGACTAAACTACGATTAAGCTATGATTACTTTTTGCTTAGTGGGTTGTTGCTAGTTGATTCAAGGTACTTGTTCATGGTCATTTGAAGGTAGAATCTATTATGAGAGTGTTCCTAATGTGCTCTTTCCCTGCTTTTCTGTGGATTTCTAGGTAGGTTCTCTGGTTTATTGCTATTTTTGTGTTTTTCTTGTTGTTCCCCTTTTTTTCTTTGTTCTTTGTTTGTTTTGTTGGTTTTCTGTTTTGTGTTTTGTTTTTGGTTCGCCTCCTGTTGGTGGGTTAGCTCTGTGAGAGGGTTGTCCGCCCTCTACGCAGTTGTAGATTAAATGTTTATAATTTATATTGTCTTAGTTTAGTTCATGTATATATGTGTATAGTTGTATACATTTGTAAAAATCTTGTAAATGCTGTATATCTTGTGTATATGTATTTCATCCCTCGGCCCTCTATATTTTTATTTATATATCCTGTATATCCTCCTAAGTTTGTGAGTTCCTTGTGCTTTGTCATGCATTTTCACCCATGAGATTTATTTTACCCCATGCCAGTCCACTTGTCACCATTAATGCCTTTATGTTGCTTGCCACCTAACCATGTACCAACCCACGTCAGCTGAATATGGTTTCTTACTGGTCACATCGGCACGACAACAACTAGATTATCTGGGCTTCGGGTCTCAAGTAATTTCTTGTCCTTTGTTCCCCATTGTCATTTGGTTCGATTTTCCCCAGAGTCCTATTCACGTCTATTGCAAGTATTTTGGGACTTTTTGATGTATTCTAACATTTGTTGAACACGTGTAGGGTGGTGACGATTTCCCCAAAGTTTTAATATTCTTTTATGTATCATGTTCTAACGGTTCTCTGGTCTTGCAGGTTGTGAATAAGTTGATCGAAGATGTCTGAAGTGATCACCCCTCCTTCCAGCTCAGAGCGGCCTACCACATCCACCTGAGCAACCACCAAAACTAAGGCTAAAAGGTTGTTGGAAAAGCTGCCCTTGACCTCCAAATATCTAAAGGAGGGTGTCCTTGTGGGATCAAGGATAGAGTCTAGAGTTCAAGAAATAATAGACACAGGGCCTGGACCTTGGGAAAAAATGCAAGGCTTGATTCAAGCCATTTACAGGTTGAAGGCCACCAGAGATAATTAGGCCACTTAGATTGCTGCCTCCAGCATCATCAAGGCGGCAAACTTTCCTTATTCGGTGCAATCACCAGAGTTAATACTCCAACTAGCAACATTGTATAATGCGCCAACTCAGACCGTCTTACTCCAGGATCCCTGACCACTATAGTACCCAACAACCATCATCACCTTGGATGCAAAAACTTTTACCTTAGGGCTGGGGATCCCACAGTTTAATGGATCCATCGTCTGGAACCGACTCCAAGCATTGCAGGAGTTTGAGGGTGCTGAACTTATTTCCTAACAACATATCAACAGCCACTGGATGAAAATCCCAAAGAGGGATTGCAGGAGGATGTAGTTGGAAATTCCCCGTGGGGAGTTCAAAGAGCCCATTTAGGCGGGCATTATATTTTTATTCAGGATCTTTAGATTGCCCCATGCCTGGGATTTCTTAGCATGGATGTATTAATTTTTGTACTACATCACCACTCACAGTTATACTTTCAATTGGGTGGCCCTCATATCCAATCACGTAGACAAGTAGATGAAGAGGATTGTCCAGAATTCCAAGTTCTATATGACACCATACGTGCTATGGGCACTAGCACAACAAAGACCAAATTTTCTAGATTTGGGAACAGTTGGGGAGCTTGAAAATGGGTTGAGCCAAATGACACCATGGGATCATTATCCCCAAGTGCAATGGGAACTCAGTTTCTTATATTTTTTCTTGGTAAATGATGCTTTCATTTACCACAACATTCTAACACTTACTTGGGATTCTGGGTACCGACTGTCACAAGCAGAAATGACCCTAGTTAGCACCTATGGCCGCTTTTTTATTCAATTCCAACAACACACCTATATTTGGGTGACAGGATTCAACGGGAAGCCCCATCTTCTTCCCTGGTATTGTGGGGATAAAATTATTCTTTTAGAGTTCTATCGGCAGATGATGGATCTACACGCCTTATATACATTAAAGAAGGTCATCAACGTCCCATTCCCATTCTCATGCGAGAATTATAAATGTAGCCTCGCCACAGCCCGGGAGGTAGATAGTGAATTGAAGAACCTGGGGCTGGTGGAATTCCACCATGCCCAAAAGAACTACAATCCTCTCAGCAATATTGCCGCAGCACTTCCCCAGGCATCCCCGCCCCATGAAGTAGACATTGAATATTTTTGGGTAGACTGCCAAGACAGTTGTGACCTCCGGGCCCGACAACATTCAAGGATGAGAAAAAGGCTCATGAAAATGCTTGACCTCCAAAATTTTCTGAAGTGTTTCCAAGATGATGGGCCACTGGAGGACCCAGCATACAAGGGGCAAGGGCTTGAAAAATTAGATCTCCCTCTGGTGGAATGGGCCACCCTTGAGGACCTAACAATTGAAGGGGTATATCAACCCATTTTGGAAGCAAGTCACCAGTATTTTTCTTGGGTGTGTCGCAAGAGCACCCGAAAGAAACCAATGGTCAAAAAGGCCACTCACTCTTCAACCGGTGCTAGACCTTCTTCATCTTTTGCGGCTGCTAAACCAAACACAAGTAAGGGAAAAGAGAAAGAGGGCACCCCAACCAAAGTGCCTCAAGTTCCCACCCTCCTAATGGAACAACTAAAACAACAAATGGAGTTGGCAAGGCTATCCAGGCAGCTTTTAAGTACGCAGATATCCTCTGGCCTCCAAGTAACTCCAATGGCTTTTGCTCGCCCGACGGGATCCCCATCGTTGGCTGCGATGATGAGCAGACATGCCTTCGCTGTGATGGAGTCCACTAGCATTCTAGATACCGGGGTCCCACTGACAACAAAGAAGAAGAAGGTGACCCCTAATCCAAGCGCAGCCGCCAGTCCTGGTATGTCAGATGTTCCCCCAGTTGAAGTCAGTTTGGACTCTCCCAAACTAGAAGATATTTTAGACTCCTCGCCTCCGCATGATGACTTCGATGACACTTTCTTGGTGAAGGAGCTCATGGACCTCCAACAAGGTATAGGTCATGTGGTGGAGGAGATTGTAGCTCAGGATAAAGAAGAGGCCCCCGTAGAAAAAGAAATCCTGGAAGACAAAGATACATTAGAATAAAAGGCCCAAGAAGAAGTATAAAGGGAGCCCAAACATGAGAAGATACTAGTCCAGGAGACTGAAAACACACCAAGGCATCCCATAGATGAGAAACCGATGGTCGGGGAACCTAGACCCATGGGATCAATCGTACCCTCAATCATCACGCTCCAAACACCTTTGGTTACTCCGTGTGATCAAGTGCCCCGGAGCACATTTGATGAGGTAGTAACGGTGACCGCCTTGTTAAATTTTTTCCAGAGACCTCACCCACCCCTAGAGGATGTTCTGGTGGAGGAGAATATCCCAATAGATGAGGCTGATAAGGCCCAAGAACAGCAGCAGCAGATTGATCAAGAAGTCCCGGACAATAAAAATGCAGAATCAGTTGACGTTGGGAGGGACAAGGAAGTCCCTGAAAATATAGGTAATATTGAAACCAGAGAAAAGGTTTTGGATAGTGCAACAAAAGATGCCAACATGGCAAAAAATATTGAAGGTTCCAGAGACCAAGAAAATGAACCAGAACAAGAGCAGGAGAAAGAGCCCAAAGACAATGTACATTCCAGGAATGTACCACCAGATTCTGAAAGGAATCCCAATGAATAGGTCTTAATGGTGAAGCTTCCCTTACGACTGGTCAAATCAAGGAAAAGAAAGGCCCCGACAGTAAGATCAGGTGCTACACTCTCATTGGCCAAAATGATGGATAGGAATGCGGAGGCCCAAAGACCCAAGAAAGTGTGGACAGTCCACACTCTCTAGACTGGCCTGAAAGGTAGCACAGTTGCGACTATCGCAACACCCCCAGGGCAGGTTATCTAGATTGTCCAAAATAATGATCCAATTGCATGATGCCATCAAGATGGTGGATAAATTATGGAATGGGGCTGAGGATGTTCAGGAGGCATTGGAGGCTATTCACAGCTGGTGGGATAGCATAAGAGATGTAGATGAAGAAAGCATAGGCCAAGTGTTGGAGGCTTGGGAAAAATCATAAGGAACAATGAAGTTCCCTGGAGCCCGGAGAATCTTGCCAACCATGTATCGGTTGTATTCATTCATTCTTTTGGAACACAAGTTCCCAGATCCCAGAATTTTGGATCCCTCATTTTTTTATTCTTTAAGTGACCCGTGTCCTGGTTCCCAAGGCTGATCGGTCACTTTCAAGGTAGTTAATAAAGGTTGTCAGAAGGTAGGTAACCGCAATAAGGCACGTTGACTCGACGAGAGGTTTCTGACAGATGGTCTTCCCAAGGCACCGCTTCAACGTTACACTTGGTGCATTGGAGATAGTGAGCTGCCCTCCCATTTATGAGGCATGTAGCCTCAATCCCTGGGGGATCATATTTCTTCTTTTCTCCTCCTGACTCTTTTCCTGAGGCCGATTCTTCCACTCCTCTTTTCTTGTCTTATTCTTTTGACATGTCATACCTTCTTTGTCTTGAGGTCTTTCATAGCGTGGCGCAGGTAGTACCGGCCACTGAAAATAGTATTATACTGTAAAGTGTAAAGTAAGTTAGGTTAAGTTTTAGGTTAAAGCTTGTGTATAAATAATAAGTCCAACCTCATTCTAAGGGTCAGCAAAATTGATGATTTTGCAGTCCATAGCTAATAGCAATTTGGTTTTCTTAGTTTTTAGTTGCAGAGCTCAATGCTCCTTAGTTTTAAGCTTTCAGTAGTTAAATGATCCCTTGGAGCCACCATTGTAACACACACCAGTGCTTGCTGGAGATATGTTAATGAAGAAGGAGGAGTTCTATCAATGATGTTGTTAGCATTCTGATTTCTAGGTTAACAGTATTTTATGCTTTGTATTCTTTATGTCCTTTGCTCTGATACTTCAAGTAGATTAACAACCTCCTTTTCCTTTGCTACTGATTAAATATGAGCTGATTTTTCTTTATTTAGTGTAGTGTGTTAGAGAATTGTCGATGTTTTGAATGTTTAGTATAACTATAGGTAGATGAAATATTTCTAACTCTGCAATATCTTTTGAAGTTTATTTGTTAGATGAATGTGCGCTTGTAGGAAACCTCATTTACTTGAATCCCCAGAGAAGATGAGTTGAGATAACTAGCTATCGCCCTCAAACAAAATAGTCACATTTCCCAACTAAGCCCCACACTGTCGAGATCCAACACTCACGTGCTTGGAGACCTGGGGAATCTCATTTCCTCGGACAACATTTATAGGCAAAGTTGGCCGGTACCCTGGTACCCAGTGACAACTTACATCTATTGGCAGACCCGGTCACAAAGTCCCGTCAACACTATCACGACGTTCAAGATCCTAAGGAGCTGCTACTATTGTCTAGGTATGTTGAAGGATACCTACAAGTGGGTTAGGAATTGTGAAAAGTGCAAAATGTTTTTAGGTAGACCAATTAGTAGCCCTACCTTTAAGTACTGTAGTAATAGAAGAACCATTTAGATAATGGGGCCTGGACTTCATAGGTCCATTGAATCTACCATCCAGTGCTGGGAACACCCATATCCTTACTACCACAGATTACTTTATGAAATGGGGTGAGGCTGCTCCTGTTAAGAAAACAACTCCCGAGGTGGTATATAATTTCCTTAAAGAAAATATTCTTGTTAGATTCGGTGTCCCTCATAAGATGGTTGCAGACAACACTATGAATTTCTCATCTGAAGAGTTAATCTTGTTCTACTATAAAAATGGCATCATACTGGGATATTTTTTAGACTACTACCCATAGGAGAACGATCAAGCTGAGTCAAGCAACAAAAACCTGGTTTCCATCACAAGAAAGCTAGTGGATGATAACGACTGGGATTGGCATAAAATTCTCTATGAGGCATTGTGGGAAGATATAACTTAACCAAAAAGAGCCATCAGAATGTCATTGTTTGAATTAGTGTATGGAGCTGAAGCTCAAATATCCCTCTCTCTAGAGTTATCAATTGCTAAGTTGCAAAACGTGATTGAAGAAGACTCCTTTCAGAGTGCACTAGAAAAGATGATATTGTACCTAACTAAAATCAAAGAGGAAATATGTGAGTTGGTCGATCATATTACTCCGCATTAGGCTAAAGTGAAGAAAATATTTAATCACAGAGCTAGACTAAGGAAGTTCTGAAGGAGACCAAGTTCTACTGTGGGATAGAAGAAGAGAGCCAAAGGGAGCTCACGGAGAATTCGAGTCTCTTTGGAAGGGTCCCTTCATAATAAGTAAGGTAATGGGTCTTAACTCTTTTAAACTTGAATATCTAGATGACACTGCTCTATCCATGTCTTATAATGGACACGATTTGAAGCTTTATCAATTTTAAATGGGCATCCACCCATTTCTTGTAAATACCTTTTGTTGTGCCTTGCTTTAGGTTAGTTTCCATTCCTTTTTTGGCCTTTCTTTCCTGTTCTGCATAACCAAAGATTCTAGGCTCATTTCCTAGTCCTTTTTAGTCCTAGTCCCCATCTGGAGCTGATGTTACCCTTGTATTATTTTTTCTCATTGTTAGCACCTTTATACTTGAGAAAATTTAACTTTTTCATATCAATCATTGGTTTCAATTTCTCCTTCAAAGATTTTGTTGTTTGTGTTTTTCCCTCTGGTTGAACATGTAGTCTTGAACTTCTCTTAAGTTCAAAGTTAAAATTCAAAATCCTTGAACGCGCCCTCCCAACGACATAATGGTTTGAGTCTATCAGTGTTTTGATCGTGTTGAACTTGAACCTTCAAAGTTAAAGGTTCAAAGTTTGACATCAGCCCTCACATTTTCCCTCTTATCAAGTCCTTGTGTATTTTTTAAAAGCCATAATGCATTCAATGTGCCAATTGCTTGTATTCATAGAGCTTGAACCTTCGATCCTTCAGGTTCAAGGTTCAAGGTTCATTCCAAAGTTGGCAACATGCTCTTTGCAGGGAAAAAGGTGACAAGAAGTTTGGTGCATGCTGATGTGACAAGTGTTCAGCTCTTAAAAAAACTATTAATGGAAAGTCATCATGATTACACAAGTCTACATGTGGAAATGAATTGAATCTAATGTCTTACCAATTTTATGTTCTATTAGAATTTATTTCCCATTGATGTTTTATAGTTGTGAAGCATGCGAGTCAAATATAAAGATTTGTCCCATTATTAGAAGTGACATTCATAATTGCCTTCGAGTTTAGAAAAGTGTGAAAAACTAGAAGGAGGTGGGGAGTAAGGTAATTTAAATCTTCCAGTTTACAAAGGTGTTTTTAGGGTTTTGATGAAAGAAGAAGGTGATTCTCTAGTCACACTTCTTCAGTTGTCAAGTTTTGTCATTCTAAAAGAAGAAATGGAGGCATATTAAATTCTTTTAAGCGTTCTTTGCTACTTTTTTGAAGATTTTTGTGGGGTTAGTATAAATTCAAAATGAGGCTAACTCTAACCAAATTGGAGTGAACCTCTTTCTTAGTTAGTGCCCTACCTAAGATTGAGGATACCTCCCTAGCCTAGGCTGAAATAGGGGAATTCCTAGAAATAGAAAAGAACCTTGAACCTGATTCCATGTTAGAGAAAATAGTACATAGTGGATTTTTAGAAGCAACAACCTTCCTTGTTGTAGCACCTTTCCTAGAATTAGTTACCGAATGCATGGACATATATAATAAGGAAAATAAGAGAATCCTTAAGGCCAATGGTTCTAGTCTAGTTGAGATTAATAGAGAGACTGTAATGACCGCTATGGCTATACCTGAAAAATACCCATATGAGAACTGGTCTATTAGTTTAGCTTATTCAATATTTTTAGAAAAGGTCAAAACTTATAGAATTTTTATAGCCAGATATCAGATTCAGAAAGAAGAGAAAGGGGGATCCCGTCTGCCTAGGCCCTTGACTAGAGGGCACCTGATTGAGGATGTAAAGTTCATGGTGATTCTGTTGAACCACATCAAGGGTAATTTGCATGCGTTCTATTGGGAAGACTGTATGTATTTCTATATATAGGTTTTTCTTGAGGGAGAGAAATGTCTATATTGGGTTGAAGTTATATCTGAAAGATTGAATAGTGAGTTGGAAAAATTTGTGGGGTGAAAAAGATTTTACATGTCTGCTTAATTTTTCTATATCCTGGCCTCCTCAAGGGAATGGTATGGGCTATATCATAGACCGTGGAATAATGATATGAATATTTATGACTACCATCCTCATATTCAAGAGAAAAGGTGCCTATATAATTTTATGAGAGTGAACAATTTGTTTCAAGGACATCTGGTTTATGAGCTTAGGGGAAATATTCACCAGAGAATGTCGACAAAAGCTATGCAGTTCGTAAACATATATGGGAGTTACTTCATATAGTTCACCAAATTCACATATGTTCAAGTAGGTGGGTTCACTGGACAACCTTATAAATTACCCAGGTACACACTTGCTAGTCATGTGATTATGGAGGTTGCTAGGCAGTTAACTCGCATTGACAAAAGGTTAAAGAAGAATGAAAAATACAGAGTCGAGTTCCCTATTGAACTTGGATATTATATAGTTTTACATCGATTTCAGATGTATGGAAACTGGAGTTAGAATTCAAGAAGTTGAATTTGCAATTGTATAGAGCTAGGCCTGATTTTGATAGTAGAAGTTTTTCCACTCAACATTTGAATATTGAAATTTCTTTTCGTCACGTAGCCCAATTGGAAGATTTCTTTGAAAATTATGAGGATGAATATGATGTAAGAAAGAGGATGTGCTCCAGACTTAGCCTAAATCAAATCTCGACCATGAACATAAACATGAGCATAACCAGTGTTAAGGTTCAAAAGGATGAAGAAGTGCTCGACCCAAATTATATGGAAAAGGTTCAAGATCAACCCCTACCTGAGATTGATTGGAGAAAAATGGAAAATGATAGTATTTAGTTCAATTCATTTAATGTAATCAGAAGGACAAAAAGATGGCTTAAGAGCTATCAAACTAAATAGACCTTAGAAGATGAGCCTCAAACTAAAACAACCCTTAAAATACCTATTACCCCTCTACCACCTCCTCCTTCCCCATCTAATGAATGTGTTGACATTGCAAGTACAGGATGTTACATTAAAATCAAGAGCCCAGATAGAAAGAAATCAGGGAAGAGTTCTAAAATCCCATCCTGCATCTGCGTAACTAGATCTAGGAGCAAGAGAAAGGCAAGAAAGACTACGTTAGAAAAGGAGGTGATTGATTTGGCTTCCAGAGAGGAGACAAGGGTAGATATAGACAATCAAGTATCAAAAGATTCTAATGAAGAGGATACTCAGGACACTCAGGAAGCTGAACCAAAGATAACAAAATTGGAAATGGAAGGGAACACTGATTCATCCACTACTCTGCTCATCCTTGATCAAAGCAGTTTCTAGACACCACGACCGAAAGATACCCCTGTTACACCCAAATGGTTAGAAGCTTCGGTGAATAGGAAAAAGAGTGTAGTTCTAGTTTAAGTCCCTATTGAAGATATGGTTAGTAAGTGCTTTGGGAAGGCCAACAAACCAAAGGGATCGAAGACTCAGACCATGTTCGATCTAGATGAAAAAAATGGGCATTGGTTTGCAGTAATTGCTCGAACCATAATAGACAAAGGTACTAAAGATGATACCACCGAGGATTTAATTTTTGAAAAAATAGAGGCTGGACTTGCCACCAGAGCTGCAGATGCCAAACACTTGAAAACCTCTACAAATTGTATGTTATCCCAAACATTAAAGGATGAGAGAGATAAATAGAACTAAAGGCAACTCTGAAACATATGGCAGAGTATATCGACGCCATTCAAAACCTGATCATGGCTCCAGTTGCTCAAGACTTACACCCATTTGATCCCAAATCTCCATCAATCCAAAATCTCCTAGAGCAAGTCCGGTTGAAAAAAGTAATTATAAATGCCTATTATGAGTGGTTAGACTCAATTATTCAATAGGGGATCAGCTACATCACGAACCTGGTCCAAGTTCATGCATCGACATTGTCAACCAGTAGGGAACTTGAAGCAGAAATAGTCACTTGGGAAAAATAAAATGTAAAGTGGGATGATGTAATAGCTCAAATTTCTAAACTACAAAAATCTGGTGTTATAAAGTTCTAAATGAAGATATTCTATGGGATTCAAAGAAAGACATCAAATGGAGAAATTTGATCATTGAGCATGGTTTTGAGAGTCCAAGAAGCTACAAAAGGAATTAATGGGATCAATGAGCTTCATGCAGAAATATTTAAAATGCATCGACATGCATTTTCTGAAGGAGGATGACAAAATAGTCATGGACGTCGATGATATGTCACACACATTTAAGGCAAAAATTTAGTCTTTCAGGAAACTCAAGAAACTAAGAACATATGACTTCATAGAGTTAGCAAGGATTGGAGCCTTGGTAACATTCTGTATGGATAATTTTGGGTCACATGAAAAGAAATTAATGCAGATCAAAAGGGACAAGAGAATCTGGGAACCACGAATTGCACACGTAGGACTGCCGCATCATCAACTGATTATGGATTTCTTGGCGGCCTATCTTAAATGGCATAAACCAATCGATGACGCCATAGTGTCCATGAGATGAGACATGCCCTTGAGTTTCAGCAAAGAATCGATCATTTTTTCCATCTTTTGCTTTCCTAGTTAGACTGAAGTAGTTGTTAAAACTACCCACCTACGCATGTAAGTTTATTATCTTTTACTCTGTTTAAAAAATATGATAACTTGGAAATTATAAATATGGTTGAAATATACTATGGAAAGGTCCAATTTTTTTTTTTGGCTAGGATAAGTATAGTATAGTAATATTTATTTATTCTCTTGATTTTGTGATTGCAACGATGTGTGTGAAAAAGACTTTTATTTGTGAATAGAAGGAGGTTTACTGCAAAAGTGGAAAATCTTTGAATTTGTTGTGGTTATTAATCTCTGTTGGGATTATTTGGGAATTGCAGTGGATGTCTATCTTTATCATTCTGGTAAATTGTATGTCAAATTATGGAGATGGTGTATGTGATTAGATATTAGTTTAATATCTCAATAAATTGTTGAGTGCTCTATTATTTCAAAAATTCAAAATTTATTGCCTGCATTCATTACATGGTTATGGTGAATGTGGAAAACCTTTAATACATTCAGGTCAAAAAGTATACATTCCTATTTTTGATTCATTGGAAATCATAAGGGTAGCTTCACCATTAAGTAGAGGTTGAACTTCAACAAGTTCTTCCAACTGTAGTAAAGTTTGTTCTTCGCATGTGGGCATGTGAGTAAAATCTGAATATATATATAAATACATATATTTGTGTGAAGGCAAATTTGTTCACTAACACACACACACACACACACACACACACACACACACACACACACATATATTGTTGATTTATAAATATTTTCTTTAATATATATAAATTTCATGTTAATATAAGTATATATTCAAATCTACAAATCCTTAAAAATATATAGATTTTTAAATCAATGTATTATAATTAGTATATTTAATTCTAATAGATTTGTACTACTAGAATGGTGCGTAACTAGTCGCCAGGTTGTTTGGCATTAATTCATTTAGGTTTGGAGGGAAAGTAGGGTGTAACCTACCCAAGGTGGGAATGTAGGGTGTAACCTACAAAATAGGAGAATGTTTTAAAACTTCTATACTCGCTTTCTTTAAAAAATTATGTTGTTTTGGGGTGGGTGTTTAGGAGGTCATTGTAGAGCTTCTATACTCGTTTTCTTAAAAAAATATGTTGTCCATCTTGTTCCCTCTTTAGGGTATCTCTCTAGCTTTAACCATCTTGTTCCAACCTGAATTACTTTTGGTATCTCTCTAGCTTTAACACTTCTAGTATCTCTCTAACTTTAATGCTTTTGGTATCTCTCTAGCTTTAACAAGATTGAATTCATGCCTTGCCTTTAGGATAGTAGGGCCTTTTCTTTCAGTTTGAATTTAATACTTTTGGTATCTCTCCAGATTTAAGCAACTTAAATTTTTGGTTAGCCTTTAGAATAGTAGGGCATTTTGTTTTAGTTTGAATTCATTTTCATTTCATTTAAATTTCTAGTGAATTAATTTAAATTTTATTTAACATTGA
>MU223337.1:35462-63974 GCA_018584345.1 Thuja plicata | reverse complement strand
ATCAGGTTTGAGTGGGATAGTATGAGTCATAATGGATGTATCATAGGTTTTCAAGTCCTCATACCCCCATGCAATTACATCTATATATTCTCAGAGAACTGCAAGAATCTTCTCCTTCTCCTCAGAGGAGCAGGAGGTGCCAATGTGTATCATTTTCTCTTCACTGAGCTGGCTCATGTTTACTTTCTCAAATTTTCCTCCCTCAGAGGAGGATGATATCCTTTCCCGGCCCCGGGGGTCTGAGTCAAAGATTCATTCAAGTACAACCATCCCCTTTGGAATGGTGTTGGTTAGTAGGTCCATGATCCCATCATCTTCGTCACCCTGTCTAGTATCATCGTGATCTCTCTCTTCCACTATTTGGTCCTCAAAGATACCAACATTGGCCATGAAGGCTAAGGCTAGAATATGTTGATCATCCTCAAAGACCTAAAAAATGGGTGACATTATTTGGAATGGACAGGGTGGGGATCATCTCAACAGAAAATCTCCAGATTCGCAAGCCAGCCATTGGCTCAAGTGTGCTAGCAGAAATGGCAAGGGCATCCAGGACATAATTCTATCTCTGGGGAATAAGATCGATACCGAAAGCATTGAAATCTTCAATAAGGCTCCATGCCCGGTTGTGATATGTAGCCAGCCTCTTATCGTGACAGGTATATTGACTCCAGACTTGTTTAACAATCAACTCTAAATCACCCAGGATCCGAAGGCGAGTGATTCCTTTCCTTAGTGCAAATAGGATTCCAAGGACCAAAGCCTCATACTTCGTAACATTATTCATGTAGTTGAACTGTAGCCTATAGGACGCGAAAAAGGATTTCCCTCACGGGTTGATTAATTCCACTTCAGCCCCACAACCCTGTTTGGACTAGGACCCATCGAACTTAAGGGTCCACAGGTCGTCATTTGTTGTTTGAAGCTGGGAAGATGAAGTGGTCTTTGGATTGTTTATGGGAGGGTTGGGAGGAGTTTCCTCTAGCACTAAAGGTACATGGGTGAGGTTTTCCTCTGGAGAGATCTCTGGTTGGGATTCTCAGATAAATGGCGCCGAAGAGATGTCGCCAGTAGAAGTATTGGGTTTTGAGGAATCAACTATGTGTTCTTTCTTTCAGAGGGCATTGATGTGCCAAGTGGCAGCGGCCAGACAAGGTTCACACTCTAGCTCTGAGTGTTTCTGGTAATGCACCTGGTACCAAGTGTCGGACAAGAGTGTGGTGGGGGTCATTGTGGCACCCTGAGAGTTAACCTCAACCCTTAATTTTTCTTCTAGGTCATGGGTTCTCTGCAGAACTATGGGATCCTCCCGAGGGTGAAATCAAATGTTAGGATCTCAAGGGGTTGGTACACCCTTGGGGAAGTCTCAGAGAATAGGACCTCATTCACCCTCCCAAGTTTGGTGAGGGCCTGTCTCATCCGAGGATCACTTTCAACCTGGATCTTGTTAGATTCTCATTCCCAGGGGAGCCTTAAGTGGGAGAAGTCAGTCAAGAAGTATCCATTCAGGGACTGGGACCAATTGTGACTTAACAAAATCCCATAAGTCTCTAGGATGTCCACCACTTGGATATCAATTATGCTGGTTATTCCGGGGTCTTGGATGAGTTGAATCCAAACATTCTTTAGTTCACCCACCATTTTCACAGCAGTTTTATCCAGTTTTATTATTGCGTCGTTGGATGGGGTGGGGCGAAATCTGAGCTTCTAGCATATAGATAAGGGCATGATATTGCCTAAAGCCCCATAATCTACTAGGTAGTTGTGTATATTCTTTCCTCGTATGTTTAAGCCTGGCAGGAAGGGAGGATCTTCAGTATTCCCATAGAAGATAGCCGCATTGGCGTCCTCAAAAGAGACAGTCTTGGGTGGGCAACTGATGGCTTCTAGGTTTCCCAAGAGCTTCATAAGAGACTTCTTCTGCTCGGGACATTTCAGCAAAACCTCCATCAAGGTCATGGAGGTGGTGGTTTGTTCTAACACCTTCATGATGTCGAACCTTCCTCCCAGGAATTAATGGCGTCCCTTGGCCGGGTCCTTTTCTTGGTTAGAGCTAGGGCCTTTTGGAGTGATAGACCGATTAGTCATGTTTTCCCAAGGAGGAGTGTCCTTGGGAGGTGTTGGCATGTAAACTGGTCCTTTACCAGCCTAACTCTAGGTGTTGTAGGGAGTATGTGGGTTGGTAAAGGCATTGGCCTCAAAGGCCAGAATAGATTCATTAAAGAACCCCTGTAGTTTGGGTTCCTCTTCATCCTCCTTTCCTGTTCCAAAGAAGACGGTCTCACAGGCGAATGCACCGTGAGTGGGCTCTTTTATAGGAATCTCTGGGGGAGTAGGATCAGAAGCTTGTTGTCTATCCAACTAGGAAATCATGATGACTTTCTCCAGCATGGCATAGTTTACCTCATTGTGGGAGCCTGTGTCATGCAATCTACACCAGTTGGTCATGGGCTAGAAGTCTACGACTTGTATGCAATGGGAAGGTCTAGCACCACCCTAATTGGTGTTTTGGTTTGGAGGCGGACCTCTGGTACTAGCGTTATTATTTGATTACTATTGGTTGGGCCGAGGCCCGTTGTTATAATTTCTTCCTTTGACATTGTTGTTTCGTTGGCCGAAGAAAATGTTCCCTCTCTAGGAATTGGTGTTGTGGGGTGCAAAAGAACCCACCTTTAGTTGACCCATGTCCACTATCAATGTAGACAACATTCGCTGGAGACATTCAACCTCGGAAATCAACTGGGTATTTGTGTCACAGTGTGACGGTTGTTGTTGTTGGCTTCCCGAGAAAGCGGTAGCATTCGCTAGAGTCGACAGTGGAAATCCTCCAGCTATAGATGACTGGAAGAAAGGCACTCCATGTGGTTGTGTCTGTGGTTTTTGCATTTGCTACGGCTGGTTCCAAGGAAAAGATTCCAGACCTAGTGTTGTCTCAGTTTGAGATGGATATATGTACCAGGCCTTCTGGTCTATCAGCAGCGGTGGGGGATTCATGGCCATCATGGGGGAACCTATTATCTGATTGGGGTTATATCCCTCGGTGTAAGAAGTTCCACTGGGTATCATGTTAAATGGTATGCTCTGTCCAATCCTATCCAAGGATTTGTTAAGACCACAGGACAACTCTAAGGCAAGGTTGTAAACCTTCACTAAAGTATCCCGGTCGTCGGGGGTGGTAGATCTCCAGAGGAGAGTGGCACCGAAGGGGTCCATCACATTGAGATAGGTTTGAATAGTTAAATCCGCGGATGGTATGAAGGGACCCATGCACCGTTTCAAGGCGCGTTGGAACCGGTGGTTGAATACTGCAAGGGGCTCATTCGGTTCCTTCTTGATAGAAATGAACTGGCTGTGAAACCATGTCGGGTCCAAGTGTATATGGAAGGCAGCCAGGAAGGCATCCTCCATGTCTTGCCAACTGTTGATGGAGTTGGTGGGAAGGTTAAGGTACCAGTTCAATTTTTTCTGTCCTAGGGACAGAGGGAACATCTAGGTCACAACATCTTGATGTTGGATACGGTGTCAGTTCATGGCATCTTTGTATGCCTGCCAATGTTCTTCTATTGTTCACTACCCTAGGTGCTCATATCAGGGACAAATCTTTCCAGGGTGCGAAGGTAAATCATTGGCTACACCCAAAAAAGTTTCCATTGGGGACCCGGTATTTCCAAAATATGTTGCCATTGGGGGTGTTAGGTTTTGATTAGGTTGACCGTTAATCCCAGGGATTGTCTAGGGGACGTGGATATTCTGGGATGTGCTATATCCCTAGACAATGGTGGCTAGCTTGGCTTTCAAGGTCTATTTCTTTCAAGCGGGAGGCTCGATTTTGACAAACCGTCTGGGATTGGGAGTTGATCTAAGGACTCTTTCAAATATTGATGGCGAGAATGAGCCAATCCCACTGAAGGCTTGACTCCTAAAACTATGGCTTGGGGAACCCTCAGGCGGTGTAAAATCTGAATCCTCAGAGGGGGACAAGTTCATGCCCTCCTTCTAGCGCCAGTTTCTATTGACGGTACTTTGTGACTAGGTCTGCCAACAGATGTAAGTTATCACCAAAAACTGGGGTACTGGCCAACTTCACCTATAAAGGTTATCCGGGGAAATGAGATTCCCCGGGCCTCCAAGCACGTGAGAGTCAGGTCTCAACAATGTGGGGCTTAGTTGGGAAATATGACTTTTTTGTTTGAGGGTCATAGCTAGTTATCTTAACTCATCTTCTCTGGAGATTCAAGTAAATGAGGTTTCCTACAAGCGCGCATTCATGTAACAAATAAACTTCAAAAGATATTGTAGAGTTAGAAATATTTCATCTACCTATAGTTATACTAAACATTCAAAACATCGATAATGCTCTAACACACTACACTAAATACCAAAGAAATACAGAACCATCAGCTCATATTTAATCAGTAGCAAAGGAAAAGGAGGTCGTTAATCTACTTGAAGTATTAGAGCAAAGGACATAAAGAACACAAAGCATAAAATACCGTTAACCCAGAAATCAAAATGCTAACAACGTCATTGATAGAACTCCTCCTTCTTCATTAACATATCTCTTGCAAGCACTGGTGCATGTTATAATGGTGGCTCCAAGGGAGCATTTAACTACTGAAAGCTTAAAACTAAGGAGCATTGAGCTCTGCAACTAAAAAATGAGAAAACCAAATTGCTATTAGCTATGGACTGCAAAATCATCAATTTTGCCGACCCTTGGAATGAGCATTTAACCTAAAACTTAACCTAACTTACTTCATACTTTATAGTATAATACTATTTCCGGTGGCTGGTACTACCTGCGCCATGCTACGAAAGACCTTGAGATGGAGAAGGTCTTACTTGTCAGAAGAATAAGACAAGAAAAGAGGAGTGGAAGAATCAGCCTTGGGAAGAGAGTCAGGAGGAGAAAAGAAGAAATTTGATCCTCTGGGGATCGAGGCTACATGCCTCATAAATGGGAGGGTGGCTCACTATCTCTAATGCGCCAGGTGTAATGTTGAAGTGGCGCCTTAGGAAGACCATTTTTCATAAACCTCTCATCAAGCCAACATGCCTTATTGTGGTTACCTACCTTCTGACAACCTTTACTAACTGCCTTGAAAGTGACTAGTTTGCCTTCGGAACCAGGACATGAGTCACTTAAAGAATAAAAAAATGAGGGACCCAGAATTCTAGGATCTGGGAACTTGTGTTCCAAAAGAATGAATGAATACAACTGATACATGGTTGGAAAGATTCTCTAGGCTCCGGGGAACTTCATTGTTCCTTATGATATTTCCCAAGCCTCCAACACTTGGCCTATGCTTTCTTCATCTACATCTCTGATGCTATCCCACCGGCTATGAACAGCCTCCAATGCCTCCTAAACATCCTCGGCCCAATTCTGGAATTCATCCACCATCTTGATGGCATCATGCAATCAGATCATTATTTTGGAAAATTTGGATAACCTGCCCTGGTCAAGATCTCCGACAGGAAGATATAGGGACTCCATCTGCTAATGGAACTTGCTGAGGACATAGTCCTCTGGGGTACATGTTCCGGTGGTGAAGCGATTGACTTGCGATACTCCAGCCATGAATGCTTGAAACAGGCCCAAGGGGTATTAGACCGTTGTCACCTTCTCTTTCAAGGCCTTAACCAGTTCCTTGCATACCTTAATCCTAAGGATGAGTCTAGAGTACTGGGCCTAGAGGTAATTATATGATTTGTCTCCCAAAATCCCCACCTCAGTGGCGAATTCTTCTCCTATGTTGCGGATCTCTTCCAGCCCGACCTTCAATTTTTCATACTTCGCTAAATCTTGCTCCCATATAAGAATGGAGCCTTTTTCCCAGCTGAGAAGAATGTCAACTCAATAAAGGTCCGAGAGGGACACCACTAGAAATTGTCTCATGGCGGCCACTTCTTCAGTGACCCACCTATCTATAGCCTATGCCTTTTTCTTCATGATACGTAGAGAATCCACATCACCCTGTGCAAGCGGTAATCCAAAGGAAGGGGTTCCAGGGTGAACCTCAACCAAAGGATGTGTAAATTCTGTCAGGAGCGCAAGGAGATTGGCATTTTTTTCTCTTTCCTCCTTCAGCTTCTAGCCTTGCTTGATGTATCTAGCCTCTATTTCCTTGGTGGCTTCTTTCAGTAAGTCTAGCTCACCCTATTTATCTGTCCTCCCCAGTGCCACTTTTTTTATGTTATAATCTTCTGGCCTTATGGCCACTACATCTACACCTGATGGGGGTGTTGTGATAGTCATAACTGTGCTACCTGTTAGACTAGTCCAGAGAGTGTGGACTATCCACATTTTCTTGGGTCTTTGGGCCTCCGCATTCTTGGCCATCATTTCGGCCAATGAGAGTGCAGCGCCTGATGTTACTACCAGTGCCTTTCTTTTCCTTGATTCAACCAGCCATTGGGGTGGCTGGGGTGGCTTCACCATTAAGACCTGTTCATTGGGATTCCTTTCAGAATCTGGTGGTACATTCCCAGAATGTACATTGTCTTCGGGCTCTTTCTCCCGCTCTTTTTCTGGTTCCTTTTCTTGTTCTCCAGAACCTTCAATATTTTTTTCCATGTTGGCATCTTCTGTTGCACTATCTAGAACCTTTTCTCCAGTTTCAATATTACCTATATTTTTTAGGGACTTCCTCATCCCTCCCAGCATCAGTTGATTCTGCATTTTCATTGTCTGGGACTTCTTGATCAATCTGTTGCTACTGTTCTTGGGCCTTATCGGCCTCATCTATTGGGATATTCTCCTCCACCAGAACATCCTCTGGGGGTGGGTGAGGTCTCTGGCTAAAATTTAACAAGGTGGCCTCCGTTACTACCTCACCAAATGTGCTCTAGGGAACTTGATCACCTAGAGTAACCAAAGGTGTTTGGAGCATGATGATCGAGGGTACGGTTGATCCCGTGGGTCCAAGTTCCCTGACCATCAATTGCTCATCTTTGGGTTTCCTTGGTTTGTTTTTGGTCTCCTGGACCAGTATCTTCTCCTGTTCAGGCTCCCTTTGTACTTATTCTTGGGCCTCTTGTTCTAATGTATCTTTCTCTTCTGGTATTTCTTTTTCTATGGGGGCCTCTTCTTTATCCTGAGCTGCAATCTCCTCCACTGCATGACATATACCTTGTTCGAGGTCCATGAGCTCCTCCACCGAGAAAGAGTTATTGAAGTCATCGTGCGAAGGCAAGGAGTCTGAAATATCTTCTAGTTTGGGAGAGTCTGAACTGACTTCAACCAGGGGCACATCCGGCATACCAAGATTAGCAGCTGTGCTTGGTGTAGGGGTCACCTTCTTCTTCTTTCTTGTTAGTGGGACCCCGGTATCCAGAATGTTGGTGGACTCCGTCTCAACGAAGGCTTGTCTGCTCATCATCGCAGCCAATGATGGGGATCCCGTCGGGTGAGCAGAAGCCATTAGAGTTACTTGGAGGCCAGAGGATATCTGCGTACGAAAGACAAAAGAAAAAAGAAAACAAACCTCGCAGGAGGGAAAGCCCAGAGAAGGAACAAAGAAAATGAGGAAAACAAGGCAAGAGCCAAAGCGAAAAGGGGGACCCAACATTTTGCACACAAAATGTAAGGAAGGGTATGCAGGGCATAACAGATAGTAGAGGAGAAGTGGCCTCTGCAAGCTTTAGTATGGAATGAATTCAATAATTTCTCTTGTTTCTCTTTATCAACACGCCACAAGAAGGCTCGATCTAGTCCTTTTTAATAGAGCACATCACCAACAATAACATATTTAGCTGCTTTTAATTTTAAATTTATTTTCTCCCTAGAGGTAATATGTTTTGTGCATTCTCCATATGTGAGATAATATGTCACATTAGTGAACCACAAGTCTTGAAGACTCACCAATAACACTCTAGGTGGTTGTTCTTCCGATTCTTTATTTTCTGCTAGCATCTTACACAGACCTTGTCCCCTTACCAACTTGGTCAGCCAGATATGAAGATCAAATTCTTGAATTTTTTAAATCCATGAGGCTCAGTTGTTTGCGGCAACTTCTTGCTGGGTAAGAATTCTTTTCACAGTAGTATTGGGAACATAAACTACTGAATTGGAATGAAGTATGTAGTATCTAAAATACTTGACAACTTTTACTATAGTGAAAGCCTATTTCTTCACCAGTGAGTAATTTAATTCATATTTTTTAAGGGGCATACCCATAAAGTAAATTGGTATATCTTCATTCTTTTTATTTTTCTATAGGAGAAAACCTGACATGGTATGATTAGAGGCATAACAATAGACAATAAAAAAAAATTGTAGTCAGGGTTAATTAGGGTAGGAGCCTGAGCTATAGCTTCTTTAATATGTTCAAAAGGATTCAATGCTTCTTCATTCTGCTTAAAAACATTTTTCTCACTCCTCAACCCAACTATATGTTTAGTGGTCTCAGTGAAATCAAGGACAAACCTCCTTAAGAAATTAATCTTCTCAAAGAATGACTTTACACCACTTATGTTTGATGGTAAGCTCAAATTTTGTATAGCCCTTACCCTCTCTAGAACAATACCCTCCTTAGAGACCAGGTGACCCAATAGCTTCCCTTATGTCACACAAAAGACAGATTTCCTTAGGTTCAAAGAGATCTCGTGCTCTCTACACCTTTGTAAAACTAATTTTAGGTCTCTCAGATGATTCTTCCTCCTTTTTAAAAAGATAGTTAAATCATCAAGGTATATAAAAATAATTTTTCTCTTCAAATGCCCAAAGGAGAAATTCATTGTTGTTGAAAGGTGGCACCCACATTTATTAAGCCAAAAGACATGTGGTTGTAGGAAAAGGTGCTCCATAGAGTGGTGAAGATAGTCATGTGTTGATCTCCTTCTAACATGTTGATCTGATTATAGCCTGAAAACCCATCAAGCATTGACATTATTTATGGTCCCACCACCACCTGTAAGATATGGTTCATGCCATGAACCGGATAATTATCCTTCATACTAGATTGGTTCATATTTCTAAAATCTATGCAGATGTGAATCTCTCCATTATTTTTCCTCATAGGTACAATATTCACAACCCATGTGGAATGATGTATAGGATAGATTATGTGGGCTTTTAGCATCTTTTCAACTTCCTGGAAGATGGCATCTGATACTTTAGGGTTATAGCTCCTCAACTTTTGTCAAAATGGAACTGCTTCAGGCTTTAGGGGAATTTGATGTTGGAATTTCCCTTCTCTAAAATTCTTGAGATCTTCATAGGACTAGGAGAAGACATCTTTGTATTTTTTTAGTAGATGGGTAAATCTTCACTTCTCATCTTAAGAACAACACTTCCCTAGGTTTAAAAAATTTGGATCATCTGTGTCACCAATATTGATCGCCTCATGTTCATTTGAATTTGCTTCAACCTGATCATCTTGTTTCCCTCTGAATATGACACGCCGATCAAACAAGTTCTTAAGAGAGACTAGATCATTGGGAATTTTATTCCCCTTTAGCTGAATAACACAATCATCCACATATTTTCCTAGATCTAAACAAAATTCGCCACAAGTTGATTTTGAGCATTCAAATAAAGTGCCCACGAACATATCCATGTTTTGTAAGAACTTATTAATTTACTTGTCATTTTGAAAGACCTGCCAAAATTTTGAATTGTCAGGCACATTCAGTCTATAGATGATTTCTATTCTATATACATCCTTTTTGAAATCTGGGTGTGGTATGAGAAAAGAGGTTGAAATAGCTAAGGAATCGACTCTACTATTTTGATCCCTTGGGATCACTTCTATAGAAAATGCTTTGAATCCTTCGATCTCATCCCACACTCAATTTATATAGTGCTTTAGTCTCTCATTTCTAATGGTAAAGAGACCTTTAACTTGCTTTACAATGAGCTATGCATCCCCTCTTTCCTTTAGGATCTTAATCCCTTTCTTCTTAGCTTCGATTAGGCTGAGCAGGAGAGCTTCATACTCTATAGCGTTGTTTGTATAATTGAACTCCAGTTTGAAAGAGTAAGGAAATTTATCCCCTTTTGGTCATATCAAGACTACTTCCGCCCCTAATCCTGCTGAAGCACAACTCCCATCGAACTCCATGGTCCATAATTCCTCATTATCTTTAGGTTCAATTATCTCAACATCCTTTTCTCCCAGTATAAAATAATTTCCAAATTCAAAATCAGTGTATAGAATTTGAGCTCGGGGGACCTCAAATGGAAACATCATGTACTTAGACTTCCCTTCTGGCTGTAGAATTGCATTTTCTTTTCCCACCAGAATGGTGGCTTGGCTCCGGTCCATCTTTATTTCTGCTCAACAACATACCATAACTGGTAGGAATGTCAGCAACTACTATAGTTAGCATAATATTCTTATTTGGGTGAGCTTCCAAAGTGACCTAGGCATCTTTTATCTGGTTGAGAAATCATACTTTCTTAGAATCCATGGAGTAACATTTTCTATAAGTTTTAGTGAGTGGAAAATCTAGAGCTTTTGCAACAACAAAGCACATAATGTTATCTGAAGCTCTGAAATCAATAATGCAGTTATTCAATTTATGGCCATGAATGAATAAGGAGATATAGAAAGATTTAGGTTTGGATTCAGGCACATGAGTAGGTTATGATGGAGAAGCTTCTTTGGCTTGCATTTGTTGGAGGAAGTCTGGGTTAAGGAGGATTGGCCTACTTCTGTAGAAGCATCATTGCTCGATTGACTATGTATGTTTTGGACGTTAGGTTGATCATTTTTAACATAATTAATAATCTTATCTGACTCCTTAGGATTCATTCTTAAATATTCGGCAGGAAAAAATTAAATCCTAGTTGACTTAATGAACTTGACAATATCAAACAACAAATCAGGTTCAACTTTTTTAAAAATTTGAATTTCAGGAGCATTTAAGCTTTGAAATTTACTAGGATTAGTTCGAAGGTGAGGTTATTTACCTTTATGTGGCACTTTGGGGGGGCATATTGTTGTTAGGTTTGGAAATTCATTTCCCACATGTTAAGACTATGCAAGAAGGATCTTGTAAGGTGACTAAAAGTTCTCCAGATCTCTCTAAATTAGATTCATACTCCAGGTAGTAATTTATGGAGTCACAATGGTCCTAAAGTTGTTCTTCTTTAGTCACTTCTTCTATCTTCTCCTTCTGATTATTCATCTATACATATTGTACCATCTTCGGACAAGTACTATCATCATGATCATCAGTAAGGTGGAAGATGTAGATATTTCCCTTCACACCATAAGGTTCAATTGTCATTTTTTATTGAGATGAGGGCAATTGTAAGGCTATGTTACCATAACTAGTCTGATTAGGATTCCTTCTAGGGAGATCTTGGTAAGGTTGAAGGTAGGAAGTACTTCCTTTTGGGAGTTGTCTCTTAATAGCAATAATATCATTCATCAATCTCCATATTTCAGGATCAGATGAATTCAACGTTGAAGCTTGGGAATTAGGCACTTGAACCTCTTTTTTCCATTTTCCAAGTGTAATTAAATCGTCCTCCAATTCTATTGGCATCACTTGAGTAGTGGCTAGGTCTGGTACTCTTACCCTCTTCAAATGGACTGAAATTTCAGGTGGCATTTCACTAAGGAAGAACCCCCTTATATTTTTAGGTGTGGGTCTCTTAGCTGTAGGGATTCTCTGAACTAGACCATTGAACTTTGCTACAAATTCTCTGATTGGTTCAGTCATTTCTTTCTTCATCTGTGTTAGTTGAACCAACCAAGTGGCATCATCCTCTACACTTTTGAATCTAGCTTCAAATTCATTCTTCATATTATCCCAATTAGTGACAACTTCATTAGATAAGTGATCAAACCAGTCCAATGTGGGATCCGTAAGAGTTTGAACAAACAATCTAATAGCTACATCTTCATGCTGGACAGCTAAAATATCACATGTTGCATTGAATGCACTTAGATGACCCTCACAAGAAATTTTTTCATCACCACTGAACTTTGGTAAAACCTCTCTTTCTCTTTTGGGTAGAGGGTTCAAATTGGCTCCTAGGTTTAGGGGCCCTATAGCAGCTCCCCAGGGTTGGTCCATTTGACGAGCTTTTGGTGGTAGATTGACTGAAATAGGAATAGGGATCCCAGACAAGACTAGATCTTGAAAAGGACTACTGGTGTTAACTGGAGTGACTTTGGGGGGTGAGCTAGCTCCAATCTTAGCTTTTCTTTTAGGAGTAAGGTTGGAAGAAAATTCTACACCTTGGAGTTCTTGAAAATGACATCAAATACACCTTCCCTTCTTTGTAACCTGGTGTAGGGTCATGACTCCAATTTGATTTGTTCTTTTTAAGCTTCCCTCATAGGTGCATGAGCTCTTGATGTGGGACTATTGGGGTCTCTATTTTCTAAAACTGCTCATATTTGTACTTGTATCTCTTGCAACAAGAGCCAGTCTAAATTCTCGGCTAGCTCTTCTTCTCTCTCCAAAAATTGGCAAGCTCTCGTATAGTCTTAACCACTAGTTCATAATCTCCAAGAAAGGGTATTAAGCTGACCTACAATGTCCTCTTGTTGGTCTTGGAAAAAAATATTTGGTAGTAGAATGAGGAATATGTTTTCATGCGGTAACACCATCCTACCTCATCACTATGGCGAGTGGTCTTACAAGTTCATCTTCCCTAGCAGAGTCACCAAAAATTTGTTAGTGAGCACATTTGTCTTCACATAAATATAGGTATTTATATATATATATTCATAATTCACTCACATGCCCACATGCGAAGAACAATATTCACTACAGTTAGAATAACTTGTTGAAGTTCAACCTCTGCTTAATGGTGCAGCTACCATAACCATGAAATGAATACAAGAAATAATTTTTGAATTTTTGAAATAACAAAGCGCTCAACAATTTATTGAACTATTAAACTAATCTCTAATCACATACACAATCTCCATAATTTGACATGAAATTTACCAGAATGATAAAGATAGACATCCACTACAATTTCCAAATAATCTCAATAGAGATTAATAACATACCCATAATAACTTCACATATTTTCTATTTTTGTAGTAAACCTCCTTCTATTCACAGATAAAATTATTTTTCACATAGATCATTACAATCACAAAATCAAGAGAATAACTAACTATTACTAAACTATACTTATGCTATCCAAAAACAAATTACGTACCTTGCCATAGTCTTTTTCAACCATATTTATAGTTTCTAGGTTATCATAGTTTTTTACTAGGGTAAAAGATAATAAACTTCCACACGTAGGTGGGTAGTTTTAACAACTACTTCAATCTAACTAGGAAAGAAAAGATAGAAAAAGAGATATATTCTTTGCTAGAATTTAGGGGCACATCTCATGTTATGGACATTGTGGCACCATCAACTAGTTTACACCATTCAAGATAGTTCGTCAAGAAATCCATAATCAGCTGATGATGTGGAAATCCTACATGTGCAATTCGTGGTTCCCAGATTCTCTTGTCCCTTTTGATCTACATCACTTTCTTTTCATGTGACCCTAAATTATCCATATAGACTATTACCATGGCTTCGATCCTTGCTAACTTCATGGAGTCATTTGTGCTTAGTTCCTTGAGTTCCTTGAAAGACTAAATTTTTTCCTTGAATGTGTGTGACATATCATCAACATCCATGACTGTTTTACCATCCTCCTTCAGCAGATGCATGTCGACGCATTTTAAATCTTTCTACATGAAGCTCATTGATCCCATTAATTCCTTTTGTAGCTTCTTGGACTCTCAAGAACCATTCTCAATGATCAAATTTCTCCATTCGATGTCTTTCTTTGAATCCCACAGAATATCTTCATTCAACCCTTTCAGCGGTTTCTCCTTCAAGAACTTTATAACACCATATTTATGTACTTCATAAATTTGAGATATTACAACATCCCACTTTACTTTTTCATTTTACCAAGTGGCTAGTTCTGCTTCAAGTTCCCTACTAGTGCAGAATGTCGCTACATGAACTTGGACCAGGCTCTTGATGTAGTCGATCCCTTGCTGAATAGTTGAGTCTAACCACTCATAATAGGCATCTGCAATTACTTTGTTCAATTTCACTTGTTCTAGGATCTTTTGGCTTGATGGAGATGTGGGATCAAATGGGTGCAAGGCTTAAGCAACTGGCACCATGGTTGGGTTCTAAATGGCGTCAATATACTCTTCCATCTATTTCAGAGCCACCTTTAGTTCTCTTTTATCTCTCTCATCCTTGAATGTTCAAGATAACATACACTTTATAGAGGTTTCCAAGTGTTTGGAATCTATAGCTCTAGTGGCAAGTCCATCATCAATTTTTTCAACAATGAAATCCTTGGTGGTAGCATCTTTGGCACCTTTCTCTGTTACAGGTCGATCATATTCTGCAAACCATTTCCCATTTTTTTCATCTGCATCGAACATGGCCTAAGTCTTCAATCTGTTTGGTTTTTTTGCCTTCCCCAAATACTTACTAACTATATCTTCAGTAGGGACTTAAAATGGAACTACACTCATTTTCCTACTCACCAAAGCTTCTAACCATTTGGTTGTAGCAGGGGTAGCTTTCGGTGGCAGTGTGTAGAAACTTCTTTGATCAGGGACAATCAGAATCGTGGATAATTTGTCTTCCCTTCCATTTCTAATTATTTTATCTTTGGTCCAACTTCATGAGTGTCTTTATTATCCTCTTCATTGTGCTTTTGATACTAGACTATCCATATCTACCCTTGTCTCCTCTCTAGAATCCAAAGTGATCACCTCCTTTTTCGACGCGGTCTTTCTTCCCTTTCTCTTTTTCTTAGATCTAGTTAGGTGGCTACATGATGGGCTTTTAGAATTCTTCCCAGATTTCTTTATGTCTGGGCTCTGGATTTTAATGGAGCATCTTGCACTTGCAATGTTAATGCATTCATTAGATGGGGAAGGAGGAGGTGGTAGAGGGGTAACAATTCTTTCAAGGGTTGTTTTAGTTTGAGGCTCATCTTCTAAGGTCTGTTTAGTTTTACATCTCTTAAGCTATATTTCTATCCTTTTGATTACATTAAAAGACTTGAACTGAATACTATCATTTTCCATTTTTCTCCAGTTAATCTTAGGCAGGGGTTGATCTTGAACCTTTTCCATATAATATGGGTCGAGCACTTCTTCATCCTTTTGAACCTTAACATTGGTTATGCTCATGTTTAAGTTCATGTTCAAGATTTGAGTCAGGATAAGTCTAGACCACATCCTCTTTCTTACTTCATATTCATCCTCAAAATTTCCCCAGAAATCTTCCAATTGAGCTACGTGATGAAAAGAACTTTGAATATTCAAATGCTCAGTGGTGAAACTTATTCTATCAAAATTAGGCCTAGCTATGTATAATTACAACTTCAAATTCTTAAATTATGACTCCACATTCAATGCATCTAAAATTGATTTACAACTATTATATATGAGTTCAACGGGGAACTCAACTTTTGATTTACCATTCTTCTTTAACCTTTTGTCAATGCAAGCTAATTTCCTAGCAACCTCCATAAGAACATGACTATCAAGCGTGTACCTGTGTACCTGGGTAATTTATAAGGTTGTCCAATGAACCCACCTACTCGGACATATGTGAATTTGGTGAACTATATGAAGTAACTCCCATATGTGCTTACGAACTTCATAGCTTCTTCTGACATTCTCTGGTGAATATTCCCCCTAAGCTCATAAACCAGATGTCCTTGAAACACATCATTCACTCTAATAAAATTATGTGGGCACCTTTTCTCTTGAATATGAGGATGGTAATCATAAATCTTCATATCATTCTTCCATGGTTCATTATATAGCTCATACCATTCCCTTGAGGAGGTCAAGATATAGAACAAATAAGAAGACATGTAAAATCTTTTGCATCCCACAAATTTTTCCAACTCACTATTTAATCTTTCAGCTATAACTTCAGCCCAATCTAGATATTTCTCTCCCTCAGGCAAAAACTAAATATAGAAATACATCCAGTCTTCCCAGTAGAATGCATGTGAATTACCCTTGATTTCGTTCAACAGAATCACCATGAACTCTACATCCTCAATTAGGTGCTCTCTAGTCAAGGACCTAAGCACATGGGACCCCCCTTTCTCTACTTTTTGAAGCTAATATCTGGCTATAACACTTCTGTAAATTTTGATCTTTTCAGAAAAAATATTGAATAAGCTAAACTAATATACCAGTTCTCATATGGGTCTTTTTCAGGTATATCCATAGCATTCATTAGACTCTCTTTATTAATCTCAACCAGAGTAGATCTGTCAGCCTTAAAGGTTATCTTATTTTCCCTATCATATATGTTCATGCATTTAACAACTAATTTTGGGCAAGGTGCTACAACAAGGAAGGTTGTCACTTCTAATAGTCCACTCTATGCTATTTTTCCAACATGGAATTGGGTTCGGGGTTCTTTTCTCTTTTTATGAATTCTCCTATTTCAGCCTAGGCTAGGGAGGTATCTTCAATCTCAGGTAGGGTACTAACTAAGCAAGAGGTTCACTCCAATTTGGGCAGAGTTGGCCTCATTTTTAATTTATACAATAACCCCACAAAAATCTTCAGAAAAGTAGCAAAGAAAGCTTAAAAGAATTTAAGATGCCTCCATTTCTTCTTTAAGAATGACAAAAATTGACAACTAAAGAAGTGTGACTAGAGACTCACCTGTTGATTTCATCAAAATCCTACAACAGCCTTTGTAAACTAGAGGCTTCAAATTACCTTACTCTACAGCTCCTTCTAGTTTTTCATGATTTTTTAAACTCGAAGGAAGTTATGAATGTCACTTCTAATGATGGGAAAAATCTTTATATTTGATCTACATGCTTTGCAACTTTAAAACATCAATGGGAAATAAATTCTGATAGAACATCGACTTGGCAAGACATTAAATTCAAGTCATTTTCACATGCAGGCTTGTGTAAACATGATGACTTTCCATTAATAGATGTTTTAAGAACTGAACACTTGTCACATCAACATGCACCAAACTTCTTGTCACATTTTTTTCCTCCAAGAGCATGCCACCAACTTTAGAATGAACCTTGAACCTCGAACTTGAAGGTTTGAAGGTTCAAGTTCCATGAATACAAGGACTTGACATGTTGAACGCATCGCAGCTTTTAAAAAAACACAAGGACTTGAAAAGTGGGAAAAAATGAGGTCTAAAGTCAAACTTTGAACCTTTAACTTTGAAGGTTCAAAGGTTCAAGTTCAACACGATCAAAAGACCGACAGACTCAAACCACTTTATCATTGGGAGGGCGTGTTCAAGGACTTTGAACTTGAACTTTGAACTGAAGAGAAGTTGAAGACTATAAGATCAATCAGAGGGAAAAATACAAACAACATAAGCTTTGAAGGAGAAATTGAAACCGATGATTGATATGGCAAAGTTACATTTTCCCAAGTATAAAGGTGCTAAAAACAAGCAAAAATAATACAAGGGTAACACTATGAAATAATTATAAATTCATAAATTGATTCATAAATAGGATTTTATGCTTATGAAACAAAAAAATGAGTAATATATCAATCTTAAGAAATTATAGATACATTTAAGAACAAATTTAAAATGAATAAAGAGGGCCAATAAAGATATAATGAATTTGCAAGTGTTTTAATTCAAAAAAATAGTAAATAAATTTATAGGAATAAATATATTTTAGTTTGTTTAAATGTAAATATTTTAAAAAATATATATCTAACAATCTAAGAAACCTAAACAAGATTAAAAAGAAATTAAAAAATTAAATGAATAACAAGAAATTTAAAAAATAGTTTAACCTTATTTTCATTATTAGCATTTATCCCTAAATATGTCTATAATATTTTAGTTACAATTTTAAAATAGATTAATCTTATTTTTATTAGTCGATAGGCTTCTTATGGGGAGAAACAAGTGATCCGGAAAAAGTTCTAATCACTCTTTTCTAGTAACATTGGCTTATCGTAATTGTTAAAATTAATGCCTAATTTCAAGTGGTGCTAAAACTTTTATCCTATGGTTTGTGGTGTTTTTCCATTGAACATATTTCTTTTATGTTTTTTTTTTTTGCTTTTTTCTTATTGGTCCTTCGTAATTATGTAGCGAGTTTTCTAATTTTTTATTAAAAATTGGAAATACTATGTATGTCCTGGGAAACCTCGCATGCTCTGAGATATTATACATGCCTATTTTTTGCTTGCTCATTCAAGAAGGTGGCACTCTTAAAATAATTCTAAGTGTCTGCTTAAGCAAGAGGTGGCAATCTTAGAACATTATGTGATGTCCTCTTTGAATCCAATTCATGTTTTGTCATTTTTTTGTTTCTGATTCTTGAATTGTTGATCCAAAGATTTCAGTGCTTCTTCATTTATTTTCAGTATTACATTTGCATCTTTCTCAGCTTTCAGTCTTTCATCCATTCTTTCAATTTCAGCTTTCAGTGCTTGATTCTCAAATTATTTTCTGGTATTATCTTGATTTTCACTTAAAAATTGATCGGTCATGTCATAGTGAACTTGTGTCATTCTCATGATCTCATTATATTTTCTAATAGCATCATTTCAAATTATCTTTTATCATCTTCTACCATTTTCTTTTCATCTTCGGTAATCCTTTTTCCTTCAATCAATTCAGCCATTTTTATCATGTTAGTTTCAAGATCTATTTTCATTAGGTCCAACTACTCGATAAGTGTATCATTCTTTTCCAGTAGTTATTTTATAATTGTCTCAGACTCATTAGTAACACTTCATTCAGATGTTGTTTCAAGTGTATCAACTTGTTCTTTTGTAACCTTTAGTTCATCATCTATTTTCAATCTAACCCTTAGAGACTTCTCAAGTTTCTTCTTCAGATCAATGATTAACTATCTTGAACTTTCCAACTCAGATTCAAGACCATCAATTCTTTGAATTGCCTAAAAATTTCCATGGATAGGATCTTTAACTCTCATGTGGTCAAACCTTATAACTCAAGAGTAGTAGCTCTGATACCAATTGTTGGAATGACTATGGAAAGTTATAACTGAGAGGGGAGGGAGTCGCCCGTGTGGTGGAGCCTCCCGTCTACAGGTGGGCGGCTATGTGGCAGAGCTGCCTGTTTAGAATAGGCGGCTAGATTTCTTTTTCATGTGTCAAAATTTTTTTAAAAAATAAAAAAATTAATTAAAATATTAAATTAATTACAGTGGGTTTTCGAACTCACCGGTTCCCCCATTTCTGCTGGACGTTTGTAGGTTCGAACTTGCTCCCCTAGTTGCTTCTTCTCTCTCAAGTTGGCCATTTCCTTCTTCTTCTTGGTGCAAATGACCTTTTGTGGTCCCTTTTTGCCCTTTTATAAGGAAACTTTTAATGGGCTCCTTTTCTACCTTTCTTTTTTTTTGCCCTAATTTCTCTTTTTCGAGAAATTTGCCCAAATTGGTCAATTTTCTCGAGGGGGCACATCCTCTTCCATCATTTTTCTTTTCTTTGACACGATGCCAAATTTCGACACCGCATCAAAGAGGGGCAAAATGTAGACACTTAAATTTGTCCATTCCAACTCAATATTAATTTTATTAATATTTGTCCTTAACATTATAGTTGTTTTAATTAATTAACTATATTGTTATATTCCTCTGTTTATTTAATTAAGTTTAATTTAATTAAATAAATTCATTTTCCCTCTTGTATTTAAATTCTATTTAAATACTATAATATATTAAATTTAATTTAATATATTATCCTTCCATCTCTTATTATAAAATAAATCTGATTTATTGTATTCCCCCACTAACTAATATTCTTCTAAACTTTGATTAAATTAAAATAATTTTAATTTAATCTCTATTTACCTTATCTAAATTCACCTCTTGCTAATTATTCCTCTAATCTTGATTAAAGGTGGATTACCTCTAATCATGTGCACAATCACCTGTTCTAAGGTGAGGGTTGACTTTTCCTCTTTTAACCACTTAATCTTAACCACTCATTCCTTTTGCCTCTTAATCTCCTTCACTCCCACCAAAACCCTACCTAACCCTTCATCTCAGCCACTCATTTTCCACCACTTAATCTCAGCCCTCCATTTTCATAAGCAAATCCATAAAATGAGGCCTCACTCCTCATTTTTGAAACTAGTCAGTGAATTAAGCATTCTAGCATTCTTGCACACTTGAGCACTTAAGCACTTAGCTTAGATCTCACATTTTGCATAATAGTTTAGATTCATTTTCATAGGTTTGAAATCTTGCATGTTCATCTTTAGTTTAGTTTTCATCTCAATCTAGTAGTTAATCTCTTGCATTTTCATTCTTAGCATAGATTGTGCATTTTGCATTCATCATTTGAAAGATTTGGGGCAAGTTCCACATACTTGTGCTCAAATCTTCATCATTTTGCATTCATCAATAGTGGAATTTATTGCATTGTGTTGGGAGAGCACACCCACAAAATCTCTAAGAGAAAATCAAATGAGTCTTGGGTGCACTCATTTTGGCTCATCGGAGGTTGTAGTGAGAATTTAGTTGTATTTCAAGTTTCTTGCATGCTTTTAATATTTGATATATCTTGTATATGCATGTTTTGACTTGTTGTGCAGCTGCAGGTATTTTCATTGCATACAGGGTCTCTTTCCAGCCAGCAAGTTTTCTATTGAACTTATCCACAATATCATTCAAGAAAGAATCTGGAGGTTTCAGGCCCAGGGGAAGGCCCAAATAACTGGAGGGAAGGGAGGAGATAGTACACCCAAGAATAGTCACCATTTTCTGTTATCTTGTTGGAGGGGTGTTGAAAAAAAAGAGATCTTTTCTCCCAGTTGATAAGCTGACCCGTAGTAGAAGAATAGGTGTCTAGAGCCTTCTTGATAGCTTTAGCTTCTTTAATCATGGAAGATCCCATAAGTACAGTATCATCAACAAATTTCTTGTGAGAGATGGGGGGACAAGCCGATGAGGGGAGAAGACCCTGAATAGAACCATCAAGGACCCACTTGGAGAACAACCTCTCAAGGCTCTCAACCATGATAGAAAAAAATATGGGGGAGATGGGATCCCCTTTATAGAGACCTCTATAAGGAAGAAAAAATATTCGAAGCAGAGCCATTAACCATCACCAAGATAGAAGGAGTGGAAATAAGTTGCTAGATAAGGTTAACAGATTTTTTAGAGAAACCAAAGGCCAAAATAAATTTACAAAGGAAATCCCAATCCACTCTATCATAGGCCTTAGAGAGGTCAACCTTCATAAGAAACCCTTCCTTTTTCAAAACCTCCAACGAGTGGATATTCTCATGAATAGAGATAATAGAATCTAGGATCTGCCACCCTGAAACAAACCCATTTTGCTGGGGGGAAATGAGATCCGTGAGGAAATTTAGAATACACACCATGAGTAATTTAGAAATGATCTTATAGAAGGTGTTACACAAGCTAATCATTCTAAAACTATCAGGTGCATCAGCACCTAGTTTCTTAGGAATCAGGACAAAAAAAGGTGGAGTTAGCTTCCTTAAGGAGGGAACCAGAACCAAAGAGCTCTTTGACAACATCTGAAATATCTTTCTCAACAATGTGCCAGAAAGCCTAGAAGAAGAAAGGAGGGAATCCATCATTACTTGGGGATTTTTCTCCCTCAAAAGAAAAAACCACAGATTTGATCTCTTTGGAAGACAGAATTTTACACAGTAATTCATTATCTATTCTAGACAGGATGCAGGGAATAGAGTCAATAAGTAGATGTTGATTAGAAATAGAGAGCAGGGTCAGCCTTGAGAAGAGAAGAAAAGTAGTTTGATAGTTCTTTTTTGATATCATCCTCCTTACTTAACTTACCTTGGAGACCAATGATATGATCAATCTTTTTTGCTGCCTTGTGTTTTTAGGCAGTCAGATGGAAGAACTGAGTATTCTTATCCCCCGCATGAAGCTAAAGAGCCCTGGATTGTTGCCTCCAAAAAAATTCCTCCTTAGAGACAATGTTGTGATAATCAGCTTGAATTCCCTTTTCCTTTAGTTTATTCTCCTTAGTCAATCCCTCCAGCTAGATAGTTTGTTGAATTTCCTGGAGGTCAGCTTGGATAGAGATTTAATTTTTGAAGATGTCCCCAAATTCCTCTTTATTCCAAACTTTAACTTTATTTTTTATCCTCTTAAGTTTTTTGACCACTCTGTACATAGTTTTACCTTCCACTTGGATATTCCACCATTTAGCATATTCCTAGCAAGGCTAGGATGTTGCATCCACATTTTCTCAAATCTAAAAGGGGAGTTTCTCTTACCCGTAAGAGGATTTGCCTGAATAGCAATAGGAGAATGATCAGACCTGACACGATGAAGGGTAGACAATGAGTAGTCATAAAAGAGGATCCAATCTATAGAAATTAGGGTCTGATCTAGGTGAACTTGGATCAAGTCATCCCTAGTTCTTCTATTCGACCAAGTATAATAGCTGCCTCTGAGGTCGAGGTCCAAAAGGGATTGGTTGTTAATAAAATCCATAAGAGCCACCCCACTATCAATCTGAGAAGAGATACCTCTAGATTTTTCAGAATCACTGAGGGGAGTATTGAAGTCTCCAACCACCATCTGGTGATCATTCTTGAAGTTTCTCCTCTCAATTTCCAGTTTACGCCAAAATCTATCTCTACCAGTTTTAGAGTTGGGCGCATAGATGTTTGAAAGAATTTAGGTGAAGCCATCCCGGATATGGTTAAACTGAATAGAGGAGATGTTACCTTCCAATTTAATAATATCCCCTTGAATAGTATTAAGGCTCTAGAAGGAATTCATTCCCCCAGAGGCCCCAGCCGAGCTGCATCCCACAACACCACAATGTTTAAATAATTTTAACTTTTCCACTTTATCTCTAGCCATTTTAGTTTCCTGAATGAGTATGATATCTGGCTTCTGATCCCTAACAAAATTTCTCAAAAGGTCATGCTTATGGGGGCTATTTAAAACCCTCATGTTCCAAGAAATGATCTTCATTTCTTACCTTGGGAGAAATCTTGGATGGTACATTGTCACCCATCCACAATACTTTGCCTACTCTCATGTTCTCTTGTGAGTATGTTTGGTCTTCTCCCACAGTTAGATTTAGGAGTTCCCACATCCGCTCTCATGGCTCTTGTTATAACTCCCCCTAAGGGAATCCCTAGATTAAGACTATTTGATTTCTTCTTATTATGAGTAACCTTAGTCCAGATTTCCTTCGAGCAGGCTAAGAAGGGGTTAGATTCTTCAAATGAGTCCGCCCAGCTAGTTTTAACTCAAGGGGTTTCAGGACTTAAGATGCTTTCCTGGATTTTATATCCTTTTTCATTTACTTCTACATCAAGGGACTTATATTTCTCAATAAAAAGAGTTTCCATACCTGCAGGGTCACCTCTAATCTCACCTTCTTCAAGGGGTCCTTCTGGTTCTAACGATTCCATCATAGAATGTTGCACACTGCTTCCTAGGTTATTGACAACTTGAAGAGGATCGTTCAAACTTTGGTCTGTAGAATTTCCAGAGAAGAAAACTATATCTATCAAGTTATTATCATTAGGTTTAACCGCCAGTTTCTCCCTCCAAATCTTCTTTGGTTCCTTGAGGGGGACAGTTTTAGCTTTCTGAGATTTGAGAGGGAAATCCTTTGCTCAGTGGCCCAATTTTTTACAGGTGAAGAAAACAAAGGGGAGGGATTGAAACTCAACTGCTTATGTCCAAGCACCTATCTTAGAGTTAATCACAATACTATTCAATAGATCTATCATCTGCAGGATGTTCACAAAAACCCTAGCATACACCCTTCATTTTTTGCAGCTGTCATAGGATAAATAGAGATAAGGTCTCCAAAGGAGCTAGCCAACCCACCCAAGACATCTTCATGCCAGTAATCCAATGGGCAACCAGGGAATCTGACCTAGACGAGCACTGAGACAAAAAACAAAAAGCTAAGTCATTGAGAACCAGATTGGGGGACCATTTTCGCAGAGCAAGAGAGTACCAACCAAGCATCCAAGGGCCTCCACATAGGATATTAGAGAGGTCTTCCATGTTTGAGACCTCAAAGGAAAATAATCTTTTGGCCATAGAAGAAATATCAACTTGACCCTTAAGGAACCATTTCCTCTTCATAAACTGCCTGACCACTTTGATATTAGGTCTACCCACTGCAAACTTTCCTATTAGGGTCATCTCCATAGTAGAGATTGAGAAATCAATCAGGGGCTCAGAGATAAAAATAGAGAACTCTCCTTTAGTATGGTTAGAGACCACATTAACCATAAGAAAGGAGGATTTCCCTATTGGTTTAATACCAAAGAGGGTAGACCACTTACCCTTAGAAACACTAGGATTAGGTCCTTTCTTGAGTGATTCTTTATCTTGATGAGACCCACCAGATTCTGGGGACCCATCTCCAAAATTGCTCTCAAAGTCAGCAACCTTTATCAACTTTTGATCATTCCAATTAGGTTCAGCTTCTTCCCCTTTCTACAGAGGTTTCCCTCTAGTAGAGCTATCATCCTGAGGAAAGGCCTGATCCATATTTGCACTAGTAGCAGCAGTACTGCCATTGACAGGCCTATGATTTGAAAAGAAATCTTGCTCAAACTATCTCCCAGGGTCTCACCACCTAAATTCTCTGCCATTAGTTGGATAATAATAAACTTTAGTTGATTTCTCTTCATATGTGCTCCATCTCTCCTCGGATGAATCAACTTTAGATGCCAAAACATGTTCTACTTGCATAACCAGAACTTCTAAACTAACTTCATAGCCCATAGGGTAGCACCATTTCTTCCTTGGTAAAACTGCCTCAAAACACACACAATCAGTTTCAACCATGAAATATATTGTATCCTTGTATCTCTCAACCAACTCTTTAGTAATTTTGAATCTTTCTTTCATTTGCCTCTGTAGAATTTTGGTCATCCCAAATAGTTCTCCATCTACCCATGTGTTGTTTTGTCTTTTGGAACTCTATGATATCTGAATACCAGTGGGTATGTTATATTTCCATGCTCTAGGGTGCATTCCAGGAAACTTATGCTCAATATTAATATGCATGTGAACTAGAAGTGAGCCAAATCTAAAAGCCTTAGATTTATCCTTCTTGATTAACTTCACATTCTCTAGAAATTATTGTGCCAGAACCTCGCATAGATTGAATGTTGTATTTTCCTTTACCATCCTATAAGCCATCATAATAACTCCTGTTGAGACTGAATTAGGTCTATTTCTATAGTAAATCTTATATCCAAGTATCATTGCAACTAGTCTTACATCCTACAGGAAAATATCATTCACTGTCATTGCTCGCCTGTGCCATTTAGAATATGTTAGGGTTTCAACTTGTTTCTTTGTATTCTTTTCTTCTACAGGGATAACTCCACTATTTTCTATCCCATTTATGTCATGAATCAACTAACTACATATCTTTACAGGTTTCTCCCATATCCAAATGAATTGGTCATGAACTTTGCTAAGTATTATTTTAAACCATTCTTCTTTGCTGAATTCATACATGTATGTCATTTTCATAATGCTCAAGTTATCTAGGTGTTTGAGCTCATCCTTCATTTTACCATCATCATCTATCATGTCTTCCATTTCGGTAGCAACCTCATCATCTCCCAATGTCTCATATTTGCAATGTATGTATGCCCTAATATATTCTACATGCAAGTCGTCACGTGGTGTTTGGGAAAAATATCCTTCAGGATCGTCCTCACAAGACTTAAAGGGATGTTTCTTTAATTTATATCTAGGTCTATCTATAACATCATAAATCATTGGTGCATCCATAACTTCTTCTTGAGTAGATAATCTAAATACCTTAAACATGCTGAATTTCAAACTTCTGATGCGATCAATCACATAATGTGGCTGCTTAGTAGTCTGATACTCTCTAAACTCTTCTCTCCTTGGTCTCTGCTCTTCAAATGGTGAATAAATAAGTAACTCAAATGTCTTTTATTCATCGCTAAGTGTGAAAATTCACTTTACCCAATAATCTCAACTCCGCACACTGTCCATTCAATCACAAATCTCGTGATCATGGAATATAAATCTTCAAATGTTGTGATCGTAGATATAGGTTCTATAATGTTTGCATACACTATAACCAAGCTCTCATGAGCTTACTCCTGAGAATCAGGGGCTAGATATAATATGGTTTCTTCGTCCAATGCTCCTTCTAAGTCCATGTTTGGCCATTTAGGTTGATTAAGCTTTGTTAGCATCAGGCAAAGATTCAGTAGCATCTATTGTCTCTCCCTAGACCAATACCTCATTAGACTCTTTGAGTTTCCATACCTTACCACTGTTGTTATCTTCTTCTTTCTTGAAACAATTATCAAATTCACTTTTGTAATCTATAAGACTCTTACCAGTATCACTTTCATTCTTCTTAGTATCCATAGGAGGTGGTACTTTTCTGTTGTCTGCTCTATTGTACCTACAAAACTTTGCTATATGCCCTGGATTATTACATTTTTAGCATATAGGAGGTGATCTATTCTGATTTACCTATAACTTACAATACCTTATAATGTGGCCAAGGTTATTACATTTGTAACCTGTGGTTTTATCTGCTGACTCTTTTCTAATGTTATCTTGTATGTATCTAGATTGGTCAAGTTTCCTGCATTCTGCTTTCTTATGTCCATATGCATGACAATTAAAACAATAACCAGAAAAAGATTTGAAAGGGGTTTTACCTCTACAATATCTCTGCATGTGTCCAACCTTGTTGCATCCAAAACATCTACCTCTAAAAGCTCTGATATGTCCTTTAGGTTCTTCAAGAGTAGGTTTTTCTTCATCAATCTGTTAGAGTAGCCTTAGTTTAGCTAATAATTAATTCATATAATTATTAGTCTAGTTACTCTATGCTTAAGTTTCACTTAGGCAGCTTATAATTATTTAGGGTTTCCTTTAGGGTTTCATGTTTCCTTTTATAAGGATTCACTTCTTTGCATTTCATACCGAGATTGTAATCTATTCATTATTGTTGATAATATAGAAGTTTATTTCTTTCAACATGGTTTTCCAGTCTCTGGCTTTTTGGCCACCATAGCTGCCTTCTTTCTCTTATGTCTTGCTTTTGTCTTGTAACTGTCATGCATGTAGGTGTTCTTGGGAAGATTTGTCATTTATCAAATCTAACATGGTATCAGAGCTCTCCTGTTGTTTTTTGTTTGTTCTTTGATTGAAGCAAGCGAGGGTTTTTAGAAACACCAGTCTTTTCTGGTATTTTTTATTGATTCTTGGGGGTCTTTATTTTTTGAGGCACTTTGGACCAAAACCGACCTCACGATTGCGTCCAGAAGGCCCAAAAACCCCATAATCCATATAAGGCACATTCGATTTAGACACTAGAGCCTCGGGGAGAAAAATTTTGGCCTTCCAGGGCCGTACGGGCACGTTTTTCGATGCAAAAATTTTAAAAAAATTTAAAAAAATTGGTTTTTATGTTGATTTTGGGCACGCTGCCCGGAGCCACCGCGCCACCAGCCTGCCCCTCCCGGGCCCCACCGCCTTCGGCCCTCGCCGCCCGGCCGCCGCTGCCTTCCGCCGCTCCGCAACCCGCTCAGCCCGCACTGCGCTCCCCCTGCGGTCGCTCCGCGCCACCAGGTCTCCACCCGCTCACCGCTTCGCCGGTGGCAAGATTTTTGCTAAGCCCCCACAGGAATTTAAGCCTAGCGGCTGGTCGTATGGGCGACCAGGAGCCCAGGCTTAGCCCCTGAATGCGCCATGTGCCCAGGGGCCCAAATTTTTAGCCCTAGGGGCTTAAAAAAAAAATTTTGTGGCCTTTCTAACCCTCCTGGACTGTTTTCGCTCTATCTTGAGCATCCGGGGGTCTTTTTCTGACTTCCATATACCGTCGGAAAGCTCTTTCTGAGAACTTTCCGATGATGGAAGTTAGGGTTTTGGGTTCTGCCATTTCAATAGCATTTTTTTCTGTTGAATTCTGATGTCTGTTCTTGCCTTTCGGGAGTCATATCTGGCTCATCCGAACTCCCTTTTTGGAAAACAAGATATCGTCGGAAAGCTGGTTCAGTGTACTATTCAGTTGTAGAGGTATTTTTTTTAGATTCTACTATAGGTTTTCTCTCCTTCGAGTTTGGCAGTTTATGCACTCTGGTGGATTGCTTGGGCTTACAGGTCCTGGGATCTCTTCTACTGTACTTCTGGTTCACTCTTCTTTCTGACTTCTGAGCTTGTATGCTCCTTCTAATGCATTTTTTTTTAGTAAATGCACTGAGATAAAGTGCCTACTTTTGTTTTTCTGGGATCTTGTACACCTTGTGTGTTTTTGTACTCGCACTGTGTTATAAAGTGCCATGGGGGGTTATGATGCTTTTGCCATTTTAGGTGCATCCACCTTTGTCAAGTGAGCGTACCTTCCATGACATTAGCTCATGCTGTGTGTCGATGACACCACCCTTTATCCTGTGTGTACTTCTGTTGCACTGTTGGTGTTCCTGGTTCTTCTTCTGCAGATGTTTCTGGCATTGCATTTCAGTGTTCCTGTCACCTCTCCTAGTTCAGCATTATGGGGGGGTTCACCTGTTGGTTCT
>MU223336.1:335292-352344 GCA_018584345.1 Thuja plicata | reverse complement strand
CTCATTGACTCTGGGTGATGCTCACAGAGGTGAAGCACCGGGACTTCCCGACAGGTCACCCATCCCAGTACGACTCCAACTCGAGGGCACTTAACTACAGAGTTTCCTCCATGGTTAAACCCACTCTTCTTGCATCCTCATTTGAAAAACCTTCACCAAGTGTTGTGCCTTATGAACCATCCATTAGAAAGCCCCTTAAGCTTATCAGTTTTAGAAAGCCCCTTAAGCTTATCAGTTGATAAGCTTAAGGGGCTTTCTAATGGATGGTTCATAAGGCACAACACTTGGTGAAGGTTTTTCAAATGAGGATGCAAGCAGAGTGGGTTTAACCATGGAGGAAACTCCATAGTTAAGTGCGCTCTACCTGGAGTGGTACTGGGATGGGTGACCTCCCAGGAAGTCCCAGTCCTTTACCTTTGTGAGCATCACCCAGAGCCAATGAGACTCAAAAAACTACACAGTTGAATCCAAGTAGAATTAAAAAAAAATTAATTGGTACAATTTTTTTAAAAAAAATTGGCAATGGTCAAAATTTTGACCAATGCCCCACTCATTTCCACCAAGGCATTGGTCAAAATTTCGACCATTGCCCTCTTTATTTCCACCAAGGTATTGGTCGAAATTTCGACCAATACCTTGGTGGAAAGTAAAGCATCCACGTCGAAATCTCTGAATCTGGTGGTCAAAATTTTGACCCATGTCGTGACTCGTTTCCACCAACAATTGGTCAAAATTTTGACCAATACCTTGGTGGAAAGCAAAGCATCCACGTCAAAATCTTTGAAACTGGTGGTGGAAATTTTGACCCATGTCGTTACTCATTTCCATCAATAATTGGTCGAAATTTTGACCAATACCTTGGTGGAAAGCAAAGCATCCACGTCGAAATCTCTGAAACTGGTGGTCAAAATTTTGACTCATGTCGTGACTCATTTCCACCAACAATTGGTCGAAATTTCAACCAATACCTTGGTGGAAAGCAAAGTATCTATGTCAAAATCTCTGAAACTGTTGGTCAAAATTTTAACCAAAACCTCCACTTGTTTCCACCAAAGATTGGTCAAAATTTCAACCATTCCATGAAGAGATTTCGACGTGCGTGCTATGCTTTCCACCAATGTTATGGTCGAAATTTTGACCAAAATATTGGTCAAAATTCTAACCATTTCCCTACAGATTTCGATGGCGATTTCTGTCAAATTGAGCAAGAGCTATAGTCAAAATTTTGACATCTATTTTGGTCGCAATTGTGACCAATAATAAAAACATTGAAATTTCGACAAAAAAAGGTCGACGAAAGGTTTGGTCGTAAATTCGACCAATTACTGTCAAAATTTTGACCAATTTTCATCGAAATTTGAAGTCAAATTTACTAGTGATTACTCAAAAAATGATACCTTTACATTTTTTTTAATACATATATTATCATTTCACTCAACATTATAATTTCAAGTATTACTTCATTAATATATTGTAATAAAAGATCATACGATGGAAGGAGGAAACACAAGCCTGTTCATAGGAGGAAACGCAAGTCCGTTCACAGGAGGTAGCAGAGATAGCGCAGGCCCGTTTGCAGGAGTTAACAGAGTAGCACAAACCCGTTAGCAGGAGAAAACAACAAACACTGTCAGGATAAGAAATCTTTAGGAGCTAGGCAGCAGTTGGAAACACAAGAGGTAAAATTCCAACAATACTGTTAGGACACGGGAATATCAGTTCATAGATGGCAAAAATATGGCAGAAGGGGTCAGCTGCAGTTGTAGAACCGCAAATTTGAGAAGTATTGTGAATACAATGGAATTCCTTACTCTAAACAATCATTATTTGAGAGTAATGATTTTCCTTGTATCTTTTCATCTATGCCTGTGATTCAACCTGCCAGATCAGAACATGGTAGGCTTCATTTTCAAAAATGTTTGTATGTGGAAAGAAACCCTAATAAGGGGTTGGCCGATCAAAAAGGGTTGTGCTCAATCTTTTTAGGAAAGGTAATAGTTCAGGCAGCCAAACCCTTTTTCGTCAACCCTCAAATCTATGATCATCGATCCATGAAGTAGGCATCACTAAATGGCAATCTGAAATCTACATATAAGAGACCTTGGAATGCCTCACCTATATTTGAACCAGGAGAATCTTCAAAACAACAAGTCGCCTGCGATATGTACTATCTGCACTTTCAAAAAATGCCTGTGTGGGAAAATTTTTTCTTCAAATATTCAGATCCTTCTTTGAAAGGGACATATAGAAATAGGAATCATTTCACCACTAAGAAGTATTTTGTTCGTAGTAGAAAGATGAACAAGGGAAAACAACCCATCTTTGATATTTGTGATGGAACTTCGCCTGGGTGCCCGGTCTGCATCCCTAAAGTTTCCCCAAACAATAAGTCCATAGATAATAATAAAAGCTAGGACTTCTCTATTTCACCACTTGCAACTAGGGCCCCCTTCAATCCACAAGTTCCTAAATAGATTTGGCAAAAGAAGGTTTTGTCGTTGGCAGATGCAGAACTTCAACATGATTCGATGAGTGGGAGAAAGAATCTGGTGGTTACTTTACCTTATCATTTACTTCAGCACTCTATTGATCTTCTTCGTCAATCAGTTCTTATTGGTAAGTTTGTTTCAAATTCATTATCATTTACAGTCGTTAAGGAATGGGCTTTTGTGTCCTGGTTTGGTTTAACAGATATATTTTATATTGATATGGAATCAGAGTATTTTGTTTCCCTTTTTGAATATAAAGAGCATAGAAATTCTACCCATAAATAGAAGGGTTGGTTTTGTCAGGGGTTTGGTCTCTATACCTCAACCTGGACCCCAAATTTTAATCCCAAGGATTCACTTCCCTGATTTTTCCCCCATTGGATTTCATTCTCATTATTGCCTTTAGAATATCGTGATCCAGAGATTGTTGAAATCATTGCTAACAAATTGGGTATTTTCCTTAAGCATGATCTCATTCCATTCGATTGCCTACATTTGGAAGTAAGGGTTTGTCTTATCATTGATACCAGTAAGCAATTTCCTACATCAATTGGTCTCAAATCTCAATGGGGCGAATGGGAACAGATAATTAATATTCAAGATGCAATTACAATTAACAAATACCAACATTGATTGGGTCATTTTAACACCCAGTGTCAAATTCGACATTTGGGTGCCACACTTCTTTGCTCAGATTACTGTTCTGATCCAATGAAGTGTTCTAAAAAAGGTGCCTTAAATGATTGCATTCCAGATCATTCTCTACAATATGATACAATGATTGACCGATCGGTGGGATTTGTGTGTACTATGCCAAGCTTTGAGTTTGTCTGTTTCATCAAGTGGTTTTTATCATCTATCACGCAACTTTCTGATACAGTCATTTTGTGGGTACCACTACCCCCTGCTCCCCAGATTACTCTGGTGTCCTATTCTTTTTGTCAAGATGTTGGGGACTTTCTAAAAAAGACTGGTATTTTTCCTGTTAATATCCCTAGTCAGTTGTTTATTAATTCCACATTTGCAGGCAGAAAGGTTCGACAAATAGTGGATCAAATTATCTCGGAGATAACTGATAACATAATTTTTGGCATAGCAAGGGAAGAAGGTTTTAGTGTGAGTGATAATGATTCTTCAAAGCTCGACAATCTCCTTTGAGAATTTTAGTTCTGGAATAGTCAGGATAGTGATCAATTTCCCAAATTTAAGTTGATCACAGATGGGGAAAATGATCTTCTGCCTAATAATTGCTCAATTAGTATTCCTCCTAAAGCTAGAGATTGTTTGCCACAAGATACCATAGAGCGATTTGAAATCATCCCTTATGAGGACCCTTTGGGTTTGGAGAAGTGTCTCTATCATCTAGAACACAAAACAAATGATAATATGACAATTCAAGGTCTTAATAGTTGGTCTCATGCAGGGGTAATACCAGTTCCCCAAGTATCCATGGACATTGAGTCTCATTATGATAATCAAAAGTTTGATCAAAATTAAACTCTATCTATTGTACAATCACCTTCGAAGACCATACTTTCCCCTAAAACACCAAACTCAAGAGGTAGGCCGAAGGGGTCCAAGACCAAGTCAGAAATAGCAGCTGGTATTCAAACTACTTTGGATGCACAATTTGTTGTAACTAAAATATCGACAAGGAGAACAAGAGGTTCTCCTTGTCCGACATGAGGATTTCCTCATGGAATGTCAGAGGCATTAATGCCTCTGACAAGCGGCATAGGATCAAACAAATTTTTGATACTATGCAGGCAAATATTGTTATGTTTCAGGAGACCAAATTATCGCAGGATTCTTATGAAAAAACCATAGCTAAATGGAATAGATGGAACTCCTTGCATAACTCAAGTTTGGGTGCTTCTGGTGGACTTGCAGTATTATGGAACCCTCAAAACATCACAGGCATGCTCATTCATCAGGAGAATAATTGGCAGATGATGAAATTTTTTGAATTTGATACATCATTCATATTGACCAATGTATATGGCCCTGCTCCTACATAGGATAAAGCCAGAGTTTGAGATTCGATTACTTAATTCATCAAAGTTTAGGATTCCCTAGATAATATTATTGGAGGGGATTTTAATGCACTTTTAGCACATGAGGAGAAAATAGGGGGTATTTCTCCCCCCATTAAAACCATTCAGGATTTCAATTGCTTTGTGGATAATAATAACCTCATGGATATCTACCCAACTAATGGGTCCTTTACTTGGATAAATAAGCGGTCTGGATTTGCACACATTGCTGCCCGACTGGATAGATTTCTCTTGACACAAGATTATAAAATTAAGAATGTGGATATATCATCGGACATTCTTCTTCATCCAGGTTCTGATCACTTCCCAATCTCACTTAATATTACCAAGGCTCACAAAGGAGATGATAATCAGTTCCACTCCTCCTTTAAGTTTGAAAAAATGTGGTTACGTCATCCTCTTTTTTTACAGCATATCCAGCAATGGTGGATTAATGGAACGCATATTGTAGGAACTAAGATGCATCAATTTTCCATGAAATTGAAGTTTGTTAAAAGGCATATCAAAATTTGGAATCAACAGGTGTTCAAAAATGTTTTTAGACAAAAAGAAGAAGTTAAAAAACAATTAGCAGAGGTTTATAGTCACATTGTCCAAAATGGTATGAATGAAGTCACTCATGCTAAGTAGAAATATCTTCAGTCAGAATGGGAGGAACTGTGTAGTCGAGAAGAAATCTATTGGAGACAGAAATCTAGAGAACTTTGGTCGCATGAAGGAGATAGAAACACAAAATATTTTCATTTATCATCCAAACAAAGGAAAGCTCGTTCAACCATTTTTCAAATTGAAGATATTCATACTGGAAATCTTATTACCAATGCATAGCAGATTCGTGAAGAAGGGGTTAAATTTTTCAATAATTTACTTGCTCCTACTTCTTATCCATCATCCATAGAGGCACAGGTCAATGAGCTCCTAGAAACCATTCCATGCATGGTGTCTAAGCATGAAATTGCTATGTTGATGGCCCCCTTTACCATCCAAGAGCTTGGAAAAGTGGTCTTCTCCTTCCCTCCAGATAAAGCCCCAGGGCCAGATGGCTTTTTTGCATTATTTTATCAAAGTTTTTGGGATATTATTGGATGGGATTTACTATATGCAGTGGAGGAATCAAGAAAAAATAAGACTATGCTAAAATATTTTAATACTACAAATATTTCAATCATTCTAAAAGTCAAAAATCCAAAAACTTTTGCAGATTTTAGGCCAATTTCATTATGTAATCTGACATATAAGATCATAACTAAGGCCATTTATTTAAGATTGTAGCATCTTATTCCAACCATTATAACCAAGGAGCAAGGAGGTTTTGTCCCGGGTAGAGAAACAATGGAAGGAGCATTAGTGGCTCATGAGGTGCTACACTCAATAGATTCTAATCGTTTATCAAATTTTGTGATCAAACTTGACATGATGAAAGCTTATGATAGAGTTTGTTGGAAATTTTTACTTCAAGTCTTTAACAAGATGGGCTTCTCAAAAGGTTGGTGTAAATGGATCAAAGCTTGTATTTTAGGTGCTCAGTTTTCAGTTTTAGTTAATGGAAAACCAGTGGGCTTCTTTTCATCTTCACGAGGAATTAGACAGGGTGATCCATTATCTCCAGCTCTTTTCATCATCATGGCTGAAGCCTTCAGTAGAACTATTAATCATCAGCATGATATAGGTAAGTGGAAAGGTGCACATGTTCAGGGTACTAATATTTCTGTCACTCACTCCCTATTTGTAGATGATACTTTATTGTTTGGTGTGGCACAAGTCCAAGAGGCTCGAAACATTAAAAGCATATTACATATTTATTCTACAGTTTCAGGTCAGGAAATTAATGATAAAAAATCCAAGATATATATCTTTAATACCAACAAGGAGATTGCTGAAAAAATCATCAGGATTCTAGGGCTCTCAGTGGATTACTTACCATCTATATATTTGGGAATCCCATTTTTTATGGGATCAAATAAGAATAGCTACTGGTCCTCAGTGGTGCAACGCATTCAAAGTAGAATAGTGTCTTGGAAAGCTAGATGGTTGTCTTTGGCAGGAAGGATTCTTCTCATCAAGTTAGTGCTTGCAGCCATACCGAATTACTACATTGCAGTTCTTAAAGCTCCTCCCAAAATTATTCAACAAGTACAAAAACTGATTAGAGGATTCCTTTGGTTAGGTAATATGAATGATGTCAAGAAAATTCCTCTTATTTCCCTTCATGATATGACACATATTCCAGCTGTAGGTGGTGCAGGGGTGCTTGATCTAATAAATAGAAATGAAGCATTTGGTGGAAAATTAGTATGGCACATGTATACTAAACCTCAATCTATATGGTGTAGAATTATGCAACAGAAATATTTAGATAATAATGATCCATCTAGAGTTTTATCTATTTTTGATCCTCCTAAACATTCAGTAATTTGGGACTTTATGATGGCTTCAAGACAAATTATTATCAAATACATATCCTGGGAAGTGAATAATGGCAACATGGTAAATTTATAGAGAGATTCGTGGAATGGAAATCCTCCCTTATCTTTAAAAATAACTTCTCATGATATTATACATACATCCAAGACAACTTGGGGTACACATCTTAATCAATATGTGGCTTCTATTTGTAACTTTTTAGGTAAGGTCATTTGGAAAGATCCAAATGAATTAGCATTGTCAACTCAAGGTAAGTATAAATTCCAACAAATTCTAGATTCTGTACAAGTTTTTCTTTCAGGATGTGAAGATAAACTCTTTTGGGTTCCAGCCCAAGATGGTAATTATTCAGTGAAAGAGGGCTATATATTACTTCAGCAATGTGCCTCTGACAAGACTCTAGCTAGAGCTTTCTCTTTTTGTTGGAATGATGTTGTGCTCCCAAAGGCAGGCTGTTTTGCATGGCTTGCAATTAAGCGCAGGATTCTAACTAGTGACAGACTTAATAGGTTAAACATTGCCCCTCCTTTTAATTGTCTTTTTTTCAATGAATATGAAGAAACCGTGGATCACTTGTTATTGAATTGCACATTTGCAACCCAATTCTAGTCCTTCATATTAAGAAAGCTAAACTACAGTACTCCATTGCAAGATAATATTTGGAATCTCTTTCAGTCTTGGCCAGTCCTTTTTCCAAAATCATTATTTGCAAGTATTTGGAAATGTGCTCCAGCATTAGTAATTTGGGCCATTTGGTGGGAAAGTAATAAATGTCTATTTAGAAAAGAAATATCTCACATTGATAAAGTTATGGAAGGGATTGAACGATCTATTTCAGAAGTGACAAATGTAAGTCTAAGTAGTTGCAAATTCAACCCTGTTGTAACTGCATGGGATTCTAAATTGCTTCAGGAATGCAAATACCTTGTTATTCCTTATGTGTGGCAAAGCCAAAAGAACTCAAATGTATCAATATCTAGATTAGATGTGCACTAGAGTCCCCCAAATGAGGGGTTTATGAAGCTTAATTTTGATGGAGCTTCGAGAGGTAACCCTGGAATCTCAGGGATGGGGGCATGTATTCGAGACATTAAAGGGACAGTAGTTTCTCTTGTCACTTCTCCTTTGGCTGCTGGTACTAATAATCTGGCAGAGGCCCAAGCTCTATTAGCAGGGTTAATTCTAGCTAAACAGGGTAATTTTCATTCACTACATATAGAAGGTGATTCATCTGTCATCACAAATGCATGTATACATAAAAAGGTTCATTCATGGAAGTTAAAGTATATTTTAGCACAAATCTGGAGAATGTTAGATGAATGCCATGATGTTTGCATATCACACACGCTGAGGGAAGGAAATAAGGTTGTTGATTACTTATCTAATTTGGGCTGTGATGGTGCATGTATCTTATCATTGAATCCATCAATTTTGATTGATGAGGATGGAGAACTTAAAAGATTAATTCAAGTTGATAAGGACTGCTGTCGTCATTAATCAATTAAAGGACTTAGACAAGATGGTTTTTGGTATGAGAATTTGTCATTCTAGGATTCAGTCTATGTGCCAAGATCATTATCATCAATGCAATAGTCTGTCATATATTGCAAAGGATTGGAAGTACAAAATGCTGACGACATTCAAATCAGTTGATTACCACTATTCACATGGCCTCACAGGTGTGAAAGCAAAAAGATGATGCATCCATAATTTGGGAAAGTACAAAATGCGATTTCCAAATTCTCTTGCTAATTAATAGACATTTAGATTACACTTGTGGCCGAGATTTCCAGATTGCTACACTCTGCTTCAGCAAGGTCTGAGAGGTTTGAGAATGGAAAAATATATAAATACTGTTGTGTCGTGCGATTCCTGCCACAAGCACATAGGGGTATCATTCCCAAGAACCATCGCATTTGGTTACCACCAAATGTTGAGGAGACTATGCTACCAATTCTAGTGGTGGACACGATGCTAGATACTATGTTTATTATACATTCTCCTACAGTTAGGCAGGCTATCAAGCAAGTAATTGGGGAAGAGCATTTAGGCTCCGCGGTAACGGAATTTCTATACCCCTCAAATTTAGTGTCCATCTTCCTATCTAACGCCATGGATATCATGCAGTCTCTACCCCTTCTCCAGTCTTTGGCGAATAAGGTAATTTGGCCAGTGTTTATTGTGGATAATAAACTAAATGTGGCTATGCATTATTATGATCTATGGGGTGGAATGGCACTAGTAGGAAGACTATTTTCGCATACCCAGTTGCTCCAAAAGCATGAGTTTTTAGTGACTTTTTAGGCTATGAAAAAAGCAGTGGAAAAGCAAAGTTTGTCACATTTGAAATCTGTACTTCAAGTTACTGCACAGGCTCTCGGCTACCAGTTGGAGGACAGAGTGAGAAAAATGGGTTTTGCATGATTGGATTTACTTAGATTTTCAAACAACCCTCAGCTTCATGGAGAACAATCGGCATCTTTGAATTTGAGGCCGATCAATTCGGGGGTCGAGTGTAGCAGTTGGCAGCCATTGAGCTCTGCTTAGTTAAAGAATGTAGAATGCGCGGGGGCAAGTAGAAAGGAGGCAGAGTGTAGTGGTTGGCAGCCCTCGAGCTCTACTCAGTTAAAGAATGCAGAATGCACGGGGGCAGGTAGAAAGGAGGCAGAGTGTGAAAGTTGGGATTCGCCGATCGCATCTTCTCAAATTCATGAAGGGGTCGAGAACATGCTGCTTCTCAATTTTCCCCATCTTCAACATGATATTGATAAAGTGCGGTTGGAAACCAGAGATGCGACTAACTCATTGGGGCAGTTTGGAGGTTGCGATGAGAGGGCCATGGAAGAGTAAATAGTGGAACGACTCGTATTATTTGAAATTCAAATTTTGACATTTTGATATTTTGATGCCCCTTAAATTTAAATGTATATCAAATAGGGGGTTGGGGGAGGTAGTTTATACTCCTATTTGTATGAATAATATAATATCATTTTTGGTTGATAGTGAATATTGTATGAACCATTGTATATATTTAAGTGATGATGCTGGGTTTTCTTCCTGATTCTTTCCCAGTTGAGCTTTTTGAATAAGTTTATATTAATATATTATAGTGGCTTGCCACTTTTGTCAAAAAAATAAAATATTGTAATAAATATCTAATTTATAAATCAATAGCCAATAATATAATCATATATTGCATTTTTTTACATGAATAAAATATTTAAGATAAAAAAAATTGATTTCTTGAAACTTTAATACTTAAATAAAATAAATTTTCCTTAAAATTGTACTCAATTCTATTTCTAAACTCTTGTAGTTGAAATCTTTCCACTCTAGGGAAGATATGACAAAAACATGGAAAGCCTACACAAGATTTTATTAAAAAAAAATTATAAGCTTTCCCTTATCCCTAAAGAAAATTAAAATAAAGTAAAGCAAACCTTACCCTAATTTAAATGCTTCAAAAAGATCAAGGAACATTTTGTGCTTTTATTTTGGGAAATGAGACTGGAACTTTAATTGATGGAAAAGAAAAGTTTAAATTCCTTTGATTTAGAATTCCCTGTACAAATTTATTTTTCACATGAATTTCTGACCCTAAATCCTTTACAACATTTTTTTTCTTGTTGTTTGCAAGGCTCAATGTAAGTAGAGATGCAACACTTCAGAAAATGGACGAGGTATTAGATTATTAAATTGCTTTTCCAGATATAAAATGTTCCTTGATCTTTTTTATTGGAAAGTAAAGCATTAGTTGTATTATTTGTAAAAAAATATCTTTTTGATTGGAAAGTAAAGCATTATCCATGTAATTTCCATTGTGATGTTTTCATTATCCTTGTAATTGGAATTGAGGCATTTAAAAAAAACTTAATGAATGGGTGAAGAATGGTAAAATATGATTCCCTCTCTAACACCTCTTAAATGATGTGATCTAAAGGTTTATGAAGATTGCAATAAATTCAAAGAAATCAAATCGTTCAAAGGGACTTAGAAACCTTCAGGAAAAATAAGGTTGGCAGAAGTAATGTCAAATTCAATAACCATAGCCAGCATGCTCCCTATAGGTTATAAAATGTGAGCCTTTGAACATGACATAGGCATTCCTCAACATTTAAAGAAGATGTAGAATTTTTGTTCAAAATGCATTACCTGATATGGTATGTTGGATATGTATTAAGGAAAGGATTCCTCTTTTAGCATGGGTTCTAGTTTGTAATACTAAGAAGTTTGAAAATTTATGTATGATAAAATTAAATATCTCAATACATGGCTATGTTCTGATTAGTTAATTCAAAAAAGTGCCTGAACCTTTCAAACCAAAATTAACATCAAGCTCTTAGTAGTTCCATAAGATTTCATGAGAAGTAAATTCCACCAGAAAAGTGCCACAAAATAGGAAATGGACCAAAAATAAATAAATAAACTAAAGACAATTTAATATGGCTATGTTAGCCAAATAGATTTGGAGGTCTTTTGACTTAGACTTTATTAAGTCTCAGGAGCTCTCTAGATCTACGAACAGAAAAATTCAATGAGAAGATCGAAGGCAAAGATCAAGTGGTTATACAAAATTATGTAAGTTCCAAGAAAATTTACAAGTTCCAAGGTAAAAGTGAAATGGTTTATCGAGTTGAGAAATATCAAGAAGATGATCGAACGATTGAGCGCAAATAAAGGAAAATCAAATTAAGGAGATTAAGAGGAAAAAAGTATGTCTATATAAATGATGAGAATTACACAGAGTGTAATGATTCTAGTGAATTGAATAGAGAAGAAGAAGAACAAACTGAAGAACAACATTTACCGAGCAGAATAGAGAAAGATAGATTGAAGAATCTACAGTCTGAGAAAGAGATTAATGCAGTATGAGATGCCAATATTCAATTTAGCATAAAGGATATAATACAAGAAAAGGTAGTTACTATATTTACAGATCAAATTTTATTGTTCCTTATTAACATTTGTAACAGATAAATCTCTTAACCGACTAGATTTAACCATCCTATTTGAAAAACCTAGACCTAGGTGACATTCCAAAAGAGTTTTTAAATATCTCTAACAAGGCCACTCCTAGCATGATGAAGATCTTAAAAGATCTGAGGTAAATCCCCTAAGAGGGTCACATTTAGCAAATGTGTTTGTAATATTTAACAAGGTAAGTTCTTAATCGAGCGTACTTCAGAAGGGTACATTTTTATTGTGCGTTACAATTCCCACAAAGGTTTTTCCCAAATTGGGTTTCATCGTTAAATCATGTGTCAACCAAATTATATTTGATGTTTACATGGTTAATCAGATGTTGCTAAGTTTGAATGATTTATTTACATATATGAGATGTATTGTTGCTTATGTTATTGAGTTATTTAGTGAATTGGTTATTTATTATATTCAGTATTACCGAGTGAATAAGTGAGTTCAGTTTTAAGAGTTCAAGTTTTGATTTGTCTAATTCACCCCCCCCCCTCAGTGGGAGCAACAGTATGTTAGCCATTCTTTGTGTGTACATTATGTATGTTTGGGCCAAGTAACTATAATTATGAAAATGATGAGGTGGGCCTGAGCATACCACATGGTTGGGTTGTTTGACATGCCATTATTGGGGATCAACATATATAGGTTGTGGACTACTTATATTGGAGTGGTATTGAGCATGATATGCTCTTTTTCATTACTTGTACTTAATTTTAGTGATTTTTTATTTTGATGCTATGTTTAGTATATTAGGTTGATGAACTATAACTGATTGAATGTTTGAAGATGATAAGTTGATGATCACCGAGCTGCAAAAGTGAATGCAAGACATTAAATCAGTTAATGTATTGTATTGTCATTGATGTCAACTTGATATGATTTGATTGTTCATGTACATATAATATCATAACCTTGAAGATCTAAAGAGATGAATTTTATGTTGTCGGTAAAATATAAAAATTATGTATACATAGACTGACAGTGAACACTGAGAAATTCACAATGTATTCCAAGCACCACAGTAACTGGATTTAATGACCGAGCATAACTAAAGATGATTACTAAACATAACTGGAGTTAAAGAATGACAAAATTGCTTATCTGGAAGAGATGCAATTTATGGTTGACTGATTAATTGTTTTATTTTCAACGATCAGTTAAACTAAAGCAAAGAAGGAGATTTAAAGCACATTTTATTCATAGTTATGAAGGAGAGATTTATAGAATAAAACTAAAGGAGAGATTTATGAGATAAAGAAAAGAATAACAAGTTTTACGGATCAAGAATCTGATCTATGACAAAAACAAGGAGACTGAGAGGCTAATTATGTCTATATAAAGAGACAAGGAATTCATTATCAAAGAGAGGAATTCTGAATATATTTTGTGTGAATATTGAATTCTTCATGTAGACCTGATCATATAGGTTTAAGAATAGAGCCAAGGAATTCTGCAGACACCAAGGAACAAAGGACAGAACATTCACCGAGAAGAAGAAAGAAAGAAAGCAAAGTAACTGAAGTTTATATTGATTAGAGAGGTATTATTGAACTAACAATAGATCTAAATATTTGCAAATCAAAGTTTTATTTTGAACAAATCATTTACTGTATCAGTTTAACCATTGATTCAAAAAATCTCTTAACCGAGTGGGATTCAACAGTCCTTATTGTATTGAGATACTCAAGAGTATCAAAAGGTTTTCTTGTTGACAGTATAGTGAGTGCTTGGTCAAAAGAAAAATTGTTGGTTTTAAATCCTCTAACAAGGTCAGACTTAACAATCTGTATTGTAACCTTTAATTGGGTTGGCTCTTCACTGATCTCACTTCAAAAGATTAAAAATATTTTGGGTTACCCGTCTTAGGTCATTTTTCCCATATTGGGTTTCTACGTTAAAATCTGTGTCAAATGTGCATATGTTTCATTGCATTGATATTTGATAGCTAGGAGAGGAAGATATTGAGGAAGAGGAGGTGTCATGCTGATGCAAACATTGATGTTGGATATGCAGAGGTAGATTGAATGACTCAGTGAGCGAATGGATAATCAAGGAATACAAAGAGGAAATGAATCTGATGAAGAGGGAAACCAAGGAGGTGTTGACCAAAATGAAGAAAATATAGAACAAAGGCTGGAAGAAATGAGCTATGAAGATAAATTTATTAGGGCTTTAGAAGGAAGAAGTGAATCAATCAAGATTAACGTTTCAGACTATGTTGGTATTCTTAGGCTAGAAGAAATAATAGACTGGCTAAACGAGATGGGGAAATTTTTTGAATAGAAGCCTATGATAGAAGAAAAGAAGATGAAGTTTGCATGCACAAAATTAAAAGGACATGCAATGATATCATGGGATCACCTCCAAAAGGATTGAAATAGAAAGGAAAAGGAAAAGATTAAGACATGGAGAAAGATGGAGAAAAAGCTCAAAGAAAAATTCTTACCCATGGATTATTCACAAACTCTCTTTCAGAGGTTCAATAATTTGAAGCAAAACTTGTCTTCAGTGAAAGACTATACAAATGAATTCTACAAGCTATCCATGTGCATAGATCACCAAGAAAATAAGGAGCAGATGGCTGCTAGATATACGAATGGCCTAAAGCTCTCCATCCAAGAAAAATTGAGCATGCATCATGTTAACAGTACAGAGGAAGCCTACCAATTAGCTCTAAAAGATGAAGAAAAGTAGAATAGGCAATATATACAGAGGAATAGAGGTGGTCGAAGGGGTACCTCAACTCCATTTTGGGGAGGTTATAATAATGGTCGAGGAGAGCATTTTCAAGGGTTTTAAAAATATAGACACTAGGCAAGATCCTTCAAATCAAGAAAGAGGAAGGGGGTTTAAGAGAGGATGAGGCTACAGAAGTGGAACAGGATGGGAAAACCAGAGGAGGCCTTTCACTTGTTTTAGGTGTGGAGAAGAAGGACATAGAGCCTTTGAATGCTCAAATTATAACATGCAAGAAAGAAATCAAGGAGGACAACCTAGAGTAAACCTGGTTCAACTAGAATTTATAGAAGTAGGAGTAGAACAAGAAGTCCTACCGGACATGGGAGAAACTCTCATGATGAGGAGATTGATGGTCATTCTAGAGAAGGAAGAAGTCCCTAAAAAGAACTTTGATGATTCTTGGCTTCGAACCAACATCTTCAGAACTAGATGCACTTCAGGTGGAAAGGTATGCCAAGTTATTATTGATGGGGGTTGTTGTGAGAATATGGTAGCTAAGGAAATGGTAGATAAATTAAATCAGCAATGTGAGAAACATCCACATCCTTATTGTATTGCATGGTCTAAGAAAGGAAATGGGGTTATTGTTGATAAAAGATGCTTGGTTAGTTTTGCTATAGGAAAAATCTATAAGGATGAGATATGGTGTGATGTTATTCCTATGGATGCTTCTCTTATTTTTTTGGGAAGGCCATGGTAGTATGATAGAGAGATCATGCATGATGGAGAGAAAAATACATATACCTTCTGGAAGGATGGCTCTAAAGTGACTCTCTTACCACTTAAGGATGAAAGGAAGAATGAGACCATGTTGACTGCAAAGGATGTTGTCAAAGAAATGAAGGTGACAGGTTTTTGCTAAGCATTGGTAGTAAAAAGGAGTGAAGAACTAGAAAATATAGTACCACATGATGTAGTAAAGATACTAGAATAATTTACTAATGTTATTCCAAATGAGCTACCTGATGGTCTCCTACCAAAAAAGGATATACAACACCATATTGACCTGATTCCTGGAGAAATTCTTCCTAATCAAGAAGCTTATCAAATGAACCCCATGCAACATGCAGAGCTCAACAAGCAAGTAATAGAACTAATTGAGAAAGGCTTAGTTACACTACAACATTTGGGGTCAAATTCAGACACCAATTTGCGATGACGCTACCATTTGTGTGTGGTTTTTGTGTTTTTTTCCAAGTGCCCCTGATGCTATCATAATAGCGATGATACCGTTGTAATTGTGACACCCTGTTGATTATAAACAAAAAAAAAGAAAAATAAAGAAAGGCTCATTTGTGATCGAGCTGTGGTATGCGAGTGGAAGAGGGCCCTAATGATAAGCTTTGTTTTTCCTGGTAACACAACCACTCAGCTGCTTGCCGAGGATATGTCACCCATGATTTAGTTCATCACAAGGTGAGTAAAAATATCCAACACCCATTTGATTTTGCAAATCCACAGTTATAAGAAACCATTTGATTTTCTTCTATTGTTCTGTATTAGGCATTGTGATTGAGCTGTGGCATGCGAGCAGAAGAGGGCCCTAATGATGAGCTTGGTTTTTCCTGGTAACACAACCACTTAGCTGCTTTCCAAGGATATATCGCCCATGATTTAGTTCATCGCAAGGTGAGTAAAAATCTCCAACACCCATTTTATTTTGCAAATCCATAGTTATAAGAAAGCATTTTATTTTCTTCTAGTGTTCTATATTAGACATCTCTGTATGTATATTATTAATATTAGACCCGTTGTGTCTACATATATACATACATTTGGCTTCATAAAAGTGAGCGCATATATGCACAAGATATAGGCATGAGTGACAATTATCCTATCCCTCAGAGGATCATAAATTGGCTTGCCCTTGTGGATGCCATGAATCCCTCAAATATCCCTTTGATCATGTATAAATCTCTTTGCTTCATGTTGGACATGGGATCTTGTATCCTCATCAACAACTAATGTATCTCTAGGAGCCCCTCAAAGCCCTAGATATTCATTCCCTTGTTTGGATAAACCTTGATGATTTACAGTTGGATTGAAGGAAAACCCATTACCAGGGATGTTATTGGGAAAATTTCAGACAAGTACAATGTTTTAACAACTCTTAAATACATTTGAGGCGGGACAGTGCACAAGTATTCTATCATTTTGAATAAAAAGTTTGTGAGGGCCACTCAATGAATTTTATTTAAATAGGAAAGATAGAATACAAAGAAGATTATGCAAGTGGATAGTAGCAAGTTCTCTACTTATTGCCTTCATGCCAACATATTTCCCTCATAAATTTCTCTTAAAGATAAATAGTTTAAACTCTTTCCCAGCTGGTTTGAATTGGGTGTTTTGACAATGTTAATATGTGATGCATA
>MU223336.1:294055-334432 GCA_018584345.1 Thuja plicata | reverse complement strand
ATAAATAAATACTCATAAAATATGGATCACTGACTACATAGTTAAATTCTGATATAAAAAAATTAATTTTAATACATAGTAGAAATTACCTCATACTTGTCCAAGGTTGATATCAACTAAATTCAAATACTAAGAATTGCATCTTTTGAAAGCTGAGATGTTTTGCAGATATGAATTCTTGACATATACTAAATATCATTTCTATCATAGCTAAAGATATCCATCAGAGTATGATCATAATAATAATAACTCATGGTATTCAATGGAAGGCCACTTCAGCAATTTCATTTGTTAACAAAGGAAAATCAATAATTGAAACCATTAGCAAAGGAAAATCGGTACCCCAAAACCTTGGTGGACCCTAGAAGAAGTAATATGTTATGTTGTTGTAACTTTCAATGTTAAGCAGGATTATGAAGAGCAAATTGTGCAAGGGCCTATTTTGGAGTAGACACCTATAGATTGAGCAAATGACAAGTAGTTGGTTGCATGCAAAGTCACTCAAATTTCATGCTTGGATTTACAACTCAATTTTATTTGTGAAGTATTATGTTAAGACAAATTTCACAGTTGAAGGTTTGGAAAGCTTGCAAGAAACATGGATGCCATGGTAGTTTGAAAGCAGAGTATGAGGTGATTTATACTCCTTACATTGGGTGAATCCATCCTTTAAAGAGGAAATGACATTGGTGGTTGAGGTGTGAATGTTATATATGACAATCATGCATTGGATTACTCACCTTTTTGGCAACTGTCACCTTCAGGAGGTGGTGTGAGACTTAGTTGGCAGTTCCAAGGTAACTGATTAGACCTTTTGTGGTGTTTGGGATCATTGTTGTTGGCTACTCAACTATGGGGAGTAGCCTTCTTGTTTTTGGGTCAAGGGTTCTCTAGGATGGAATTTTAATGAAGGAAAAGGGTGTGAGTATACAAAGGACAACATGTTATCTATAGCAGATTGTTTCTCTTCGTGTGGAGAGTTTGAGGCAGAAAATACACAGTTTCAGACCTCCTTTTAGTTGATGTTCAACTATGGCCAAATTTCCTCAAAGGAGTTGATTATGGTTGTCTATAAGGTCAAAGGATTGTAAACATATCTTATTATATCTTTGTTCATCACTTGTATGAAATGAAATGACTTTCAGCTCATATATTTAATTGAAATATTGTTAGTCAATTTCTACTTATTGTGACTAAATTATATAAACACCTTGTAATTCAATATATTCAAAACCTACTTTAGCAAAATAGAAAAAAAAATAGCTAGCAAAGTAGCTTTTAGCTATTAAAAAAAGAGCATAAAAGGACAAAAATAATGTAACTTTCACTAACCCAAAATAGTTGAATTAAACTAGCCTAAATTCTAAATCACTGTGAATTGCCATTAGTAGATAATAATAAAATGGAACCCAACACAAAAATGATAGAAAAATAATAGGAAGAAAGGGTCCCAAACCCAAAGAAATACTAAATATTTTTTTAGATATGTTCAACCTCTACATTCTTATTGATAAATTTCTCATTTATATCCTTAGCATCATAAATAATGTGAGACTGATTTATCTTACTTTTAGCATGGCTATGGGTCATAAAAAAATGACCTTGCTAAGGAACATAGATTAAATTTTGTTGTTCATTAGTAAACATCATAATTTGACTAGTAGCACTAACAGTGGAAGACATGGTTGCGACCTTTTTCATAGCACTAACTTTCAGAACCACAACTTTCTCATTTAACATTTGGAGGTCATCAGTGCTACTTTGCATTGCAGTCCTGCTAACAACAACCCTAACTCCAAGTTTCTCATGCAACTTGCCTATAGTCTCCTCCAACATTCTAATTTTGACTTCATTCTCCATCTTCATTGTCTTGACATCCACTAGCATGGAGTTTTTTCCACACTATGGGGTGGTCATCTTTCCACCTCTCATAGGACTTGAGATTTGGCCCATTCTTGTGCCTATCCATAATACAGTTGTAAAAGGGAAAAACAGTTGCAAAAGCGAAAAATGTCCACAAGAAGAAAAATGGTTGTAAAAAATTGGGCAAGGCTAGAGAAAATCTACCCAAAAATCATGTGGTGTAAATATTGGCAATTATAGTAGGCATATAAATCTGGCAACTACAAATTCTACCTTTACATCTGATAATTAAATTTAAAAACATCATGCTTTGATTGCCAATGAAACATAGGTAATGAATCATCATTACATAAAACTCTGCTACTTCAACACATATGACTATCATTTAAGATGATATTTTTAACCTCCATGTTGTACTGATGAAGGAGAAAGGGAAAAGGTATTGAGGCCATGGGAGAATCCTCCAAACTCCATGGATGAAATTTAGAAGTATTGAAAGCTCTATTACAAGTAAGAGTGTAAGGTTTTTTTGTGTACTTTCTTTATATAGTCTTGTTATGGGTTTGAAGTATATGCATTTTTGGGGAATATCAATAAATTGGCCTCTAAGTGTAATGGTTTACTTTGGTTTCTAATGTTAATCTTCCCTTCAATTTCACATAGTTTGGGTATATTAGTTGTATAGATGTAATTCATATTTTCAATTTTTCTATTAGCCCTCAATAGGAAAAAGGGTATAGCTTTAGTAGGGGCATTTTGAAATTTTGTCAAGTCTATAATAACTCCGATCTCTGCAAGTAGTTGTAGTTCAATGGGGGCATCTTCATTGTGGATATAGCTGATTAATGCTTGCACTTCCTCATTTGTATATAAATGTAGTAGCTTAGTAGAAGTTTTTCCAGTGGTGAAGTTTACATTTTGGTTATGGCATATTCATTCTTAGACTACATGATAGTTATCAACATGTAATACATTTTATTAGTTCCTTCCATGGGAGCTATAGTGGAGGAAACAACATTTAAACAATGATTAATTCATTTGCATTTGACCAATCAAATTATCAGAATATTTCACATAAATTTCCTTTCTAATGTATATTGTATATAACATGCATATTTTTTATTCAAATCTTTTTACCTAAAATATTTGGATACATGTGATTGACATTACAAAGGGTAGGCATATGTATTTGCAAAAAATAATACAAGAGAATACACAGGAAACTAGGTTTCTATTAGTAAGTTGCAAGAATATTATTAAAATTGTTGACATCAATTGAACCACGAGGTTTCGAGCACCAGATGGCACTATTTTAGTTCTATCTCATTAGAAAGTTGCAACAATATTATTAAAATTGTTGACATCAATTGAACAACAAGGTTTCAAGCACCAGATAGCACTTTTTAAATTCTATCTCATTCATTCATTGATTGAATGACAATGAATGAAATATGTGAATAAGGATTCATGCCATAGGGAGTACAAATTTAATATTTCAAAAAGAAAATTTTTAATTGGTAGATGATGTGTATACTAAATGGAACAATGAGCTAATCCATTGCAGGTTTAGAAGGGCATTCAATATGGACAATTAACACCCCTAAACAAGAGGTGCGATATTTAAATCAACTTTACATGCACTCCTGTGTGCATGGTCTTTCTTAGTGAACAAAAAATATCACTCATGGCTATTGTGGAAACTTCCTATCCCCTCCTTTCAATCAAACAGTTGAAATGTTGTGCAATAAAATCTACCACTTGCACTCCATCACACCTTTCAATCAAAGGGTTCCAATCTTTTCCCTATGTAGGAATTCAACACCATAACAAATATTGTGTGAGAACCAAAGAAAGAGAATCACAAGAGGGACCTCAAGAAACCTCTTACACTAAGGTAGATGACCCTCTTCCAAACACCAACCAGGCCGAAAATAGCAGCAGAAGTGTCTTCTCTTTCCTTTGTCCATTGCTTAAATTTGTTGGGGTAAGTTCAAATTTTCATACCATTAGTGTAATCTTCACCAGTAAGATATTTTTAAATTTATATTCACCTTCAATCTGAATTAATCAAACTTTTAGACCATGTCCGCTGAGCTTTAATTTCCATTATTTAAATTTATCTTTTCACTAGCTTGTTGTTTATCACATGTTGAGGGTTACAACTAGCAATCGCTGACTGTACACCTGTAACCAGTCACTGTCACTACACCAGTCAAATCCTTGGTGTTCTCAGTGACAAAGGAAATGAAAAGATAATATAGCCAAGTAAAAAAATGCAAAGAGACATTCCTACATTCCAAACCAAGCCAATATCATGTTCAAATCAAATACAACAATTTTTTGTTGTTTGACTATATCAGTAGGCCAGTGGAATACATAGTTTGCAAAGAAATTTTGATTTTATTGATTCAAACTATTACAAACTTGATCCATCTCAGATAAACACCTCCCTACTTTTTGGATCTCCATCTCAAGATACATTAACTCTCCAAATACCTAAGATTAACCATTCAACTAACTCTAACTGTCACATAACAGTCTGATTGTTAGTGACAAAACACAAGAAATAGTTATCAAGTTGACAAAAAAAGTTGTAAACTCGACAACACAACACCCTTTTCCCATTCTAAATACTCAAAAAAGGTTTAGAGACAACCTTAGAAAGCTAACTTAACCTATAACCCCTACTAACCCCAACTAACTCCAATTATTCCCTATTTGGCTTATATTGCCAATATAAGCAATTTACAAGACTTTGCATTCTTAGTGCTCTTAACAATATTTAGAGGCTTCTATAGCCTTTTTACATCATTATAGACCCTTATAGGTCATCTTCCCAATCCCTAACCTAGGATCAATCCATAATCTATAATAATAGACTACCTACAAATAAATGAATAACTCTTAAAAAATGATGACAAAAACTACATATGTTCCATTATGAATTTCTTCAACATAGCATAAATAGTATGCATGGTTTATGAACTCAAAAAAAGATTTCTTCAATATTTTAATTTTATTATAATTAGTATTAATGAACAAAATAATCAACTAAACAAAATGATATGTTGGAATGACAGTGCAATAATTATCGATATAGCGGTGATGGCTTCGGTCAATGTGCCTATGTGTTAATGTGGTATTGGCCTTTGTGTCCTAAAGACGTCACACACAAAAAGTAATCCTAGGCGTCAATTTTGGGGTTGTTCAAATAAGAAAAAGGTTTCGATATGAAATCTAAATTATATTATATGTTTAAAATTAATGTGACAAGTAATAATTTTAGGAAGAGCTGATGTAGATTTGGTATTGTAGGGAAATAGTGGATGCCAATACTTTCGATGGGTTGACGAAACCACATTTACATCAACCGCATCTACGTCTATACCTGATGTAGGAAATACATGCAACTTATGCAAGGCTCAAGAGGCAGCTAGTGCTGCCGAGATTGTTTCAATGGTGAAGCAAAAATCATGATTTTGTGATGCCTTCTTTGTGTAGTTTGTGCACTACTTTGTTGGGACCATATATATGCATTAATGTCACTAACAAAGGGCTATTGTAGATATTGAAACTTTTTTAGAATTTTATGTAGATATAACGTTGGACATATTTTGATAAACTCATGAAATTTTTGTTGTTTATGACTTTGTTATGATTTTCTATATGGTTGTGGGAGTTCTTGAGAGTAAAAAATTTGCTAATTATTTTGCAATTTAAAATCTGTTGAAATATAGACCAGAATTTATATGTTGTGCATCTTTTCTTCCTATATTATTCTGAAAATTGGCTATACTCATATTCTTATTGTGTCTGAGTCTTCCAACTATGATCAATTTAATGTTGTAAATCTTGACATAGAGTTTACAAATGCTGTTAAATTTACAAAATAACCTATCATTTATAAAACCTACCATAACATGTCATTTTTTGTTTGACATTTTTTGTCACAACTAAAGAGTTCTCACCATGAGAAAATAGAGTGACAATTTGCTATCAAAACCATATGTTAACACCATGTATGTTAGCCTATTGTGTTAACATGTGTTAGTAATTTGAAAACAAACACAATAGGCTAACATACATGTTGTTAACATATTTTTTTAACTAAGGTGCAAATATTGTGCTACATAGAAATGACCCTCAAAGCTCGCGGGTCATCAAGCATTAAAAATGCAAAGATGTAAAGAATTGTAGATGAGGCTCAGTAATAGGGTGCCAGGCATTGCTTAGATCCTTTGGATCTAACCCCATCTTTTCCTTCCTTGCAGGTATCCCACAGAGTCTCATGGATTGTCAGGTATAAGTTAATACACCCCATAGAGATTAATTAATGTCTTTGACCATTTGTAAAATATCTCTCTCATTTCCACCTATCTCTCTCATTTCATGAAGTGCAGGTACCAGCAAATAGGTATTTTTCAAATTTGTCTTCCTCGAGCAAGGAAACTATAGGAATGGAAGAAGAAAGTGAGACATTTAGTATGTCTGAATCAAGGAGATTGACTCGAGGTCAAAATCTCAGAAATAAATGCATGTAATTTTTCCTTGCTCAAGGGGGGTCATGTTCTTATGATGATGAGAGAAAATGCGACTCTGAGGTGCCCTTTAGGTACAAACATCTACAGAAACAATGGGTCCCCGATGTACTTCCTTCAATAAAAACTGATTTTTGTGTTAGAGAGGATATATCGCATAGCACCATCTTCATTACATGGTTTGGGCCTACTTTCCATGGATGGCATAAAGGTCTCATACAACAAAGTTGTTGAATTGATGGAGTATGTCTGACCTTGTTATGATTATAGTAGTTGGATGCAGATTTTTAGATATAAAAAAGTATGTGTAGGTATGGCCTTGCGACGAATTATATACAACAAAAAGTCAGTGAACAAAGTAAAACACTAGCTATATACATTGACAAAAGGCCAAAATCATTAGGGAATATTACAGGTTTTGTAAACAGTACATGAGCTGAGTCAACTATGAAGCAACCCAATTGCATATTTGAGGCGCGTGAGGGAAATCACGTATTTCTATGTGCGTTCAAATCAATACGTGGAGGTGAAGAGATACTTTTCAATTACAATTTGAATCACATAGATACAAAAAAACCAACTATCATGGATGAGGTGGTACACACTATGCACCATTTCAAATTGTTTAAAAATTAAAAAAAACTATCTCTTCTTTTAATCGAAGCACTTTGATTGTTATCTTTTATTCAGAGTAACTTAGCATAAGAAAGCATGTATTTTAACATGTCTCAATGATTTATAATCTTTGAAATATAGGGCTATAGTATGGATCAACAACCACATGATATGCATGACAATGATGGTTCTCATGGGACTTCTTCTTCCCGATAGGTAAAACTCATTGTTGGTGTACAAAAGCACATACAAGAAAATTGTTAATGTGTATTTTTTGTTATGTTTTATTAGTAACTACTATTTTTTATTTATTTTAAATAAAGTTTATAATAATATTTTTCTCACAAACGAGTGGTGATCAGAAAAAGGAAAAGGAACAAGTAGTCCATGAGGAGCCGCAGGATGAGTAGGATCCATTCCTTGTTGATTTTTATCAGATGTTCCTCCTGTTGTTGCACTGCAAAACATCCTTCATGCAATTTCAAGAGAGTTAACTTGATTTTTAGGTATTCAACCTCAGACTCCTGAAATGCTGATGAGAGTGGATGAGTTGGCTAACCATGTTTAGACTTATAAAGTAAGTAACAATGTAGTTTGTAATTATAAAAAAAGTTCAATAATGGTTTTTATAGTATACTCTTTTATTTATGTCATTAACTAAAATACATGTGTTATTTTACAGAGGATGCTACAAACATTCAAGAGTCGTGCCCCAGATGTAGATACTTCACTAGGCGGTTCAAGTAGATTGCATGTTCTATCCTCCACTTGTGTTTTGCTCAAACAATTTTTTTTATATAGCTCTAATAGTCTTATTTTTCAGCACATACTATTGATCCTATGTTCACTACGCCGCCTGCTACGAGGATCAAAACCAAAGAGGTACAACTGGCTGCAATGTTGGCAACACATAGCATGGCCATAGATACAATGGCAACACCTATTATTGGTAAGTAGATTCATCTTTTTCTCTCTCATTTATCATTTATTTATTTCACTTGAACTATTCTTTCTTAGGGGACATTTTGTAATATTGGATTCATTTTATGTAGGAGGCGATGACCAAATTCCTGGATGTACTCATGTCGAATGTATAGGAACAATACAGAAGTGTGATCAATTGCTTGTGAACATTGAAGATGGACTTCCTGTGAGAGTAGCCCAGCTTCCAGGTACTTTAAAGATTGATCCTTTCTTTTACTATACAATGTTATACTCATAATTTAATGCACTAACCCCCTGTGCAATAACTAATAATCTTGTTATTATTTTGCAGGGACTAATATATTTTATGAAAAACTTAATGATGAATGCTTGCACATTTTTGGGCTGACCATATGCACATGGTATCATATTTTGATTTCATTGCTAGATCAGATTATCTTTCATCCCTTTCTTCAAGTATATTAAAAGGTAGCTTCACTTAATTTATGAATCTAATAGTTTTTTCTTCTTAAAAGGTGGCAATCACAAGATAAACTGTTAAAGGACAAACTCATTAACTCTATGATAACACTTTTTGGACCAAACGCCTTTCAAAGACTTAAATTCCTTGAGAAAGCAGGGAAAAATTTGAAATATATTAGGGAAAACTATAGGACCCAAATAAAACACAACCCTAATTACAAACGGCCCCCCTATGTTCCTATTAATGAGTGGGAGAATCTTAAAAAGGATGCACTTAAGAGATGCTCAAGACATGATGGACAAATATTATCACCCGAAGATAGAAGGTATGTGATAATATTAATAATGAAATTATGTACTATTTACTCTTTGTACTTATGTGATTTAACATATTTCAATCATCACACAAGTTGCCTGACACATCAAAGGCAACAAAAGAGAGAAAAAAAAAGCACGAGAAACACAAGCTTAGCTCGGGTGGATATTCAACACTTACTGCACAAATTGCAAGTAATAGTAAATGAAAAACTATATGCAAATATTTATAAATTGTAATCAATTTAGTTTTGATGAAATTCACTACAATAAAAATGTAGGGCTTGGAGTTCAAACAAAATATTTCAGAAGAGGACAAGAAAATATGCTACAAACAAGGCTATATAGTCATGGCTGAATGATTCGATCAAAGAGTGCACAAGTTTCTTCTGGCGACTCTGTCAAAGAAGTAAATAAGCCAATTGATTTTTATTTCAAGTTGAATACTTTACCAATTACTGTATTGGATGTTAAGTTCTGACATAAAGTGAATATATTTGTTTAAAACTTTAAAGTGATTATATTTATATGTATTAAATTGAATGATTAACATTTCTCAGTATTTGTCGTGTATTTATATATTGTTGATAAATGCACTAATTATTTACATTGGAATGCAACTTTCTGATCCTGAAACACCATCCGAGCATGACAGAGGCGTCAATTAAGATGTGCATTGTAGTACTCAAGGTATACATTTTCTATTTGAATTTTGATTATTGATTTTTTAATACATGTAAAAATTTTAAATTGAAATTGGCATAGTAATAATAATTTAATTATAATGTGTTGGGATTAATAAAACATTTTGTATTGCAGTTGCAGAGAATGTAGAGGTTCCTGATGAGTGTGTTGAGGTTCAAGCTGCCAAGCAAGAAGATGTGGTTGCACAAGGTAAAGAGCATCACGTTTACATTTTTTAAAGTATCGAAATGCTTGTAACTAATAATATATTTTTAAATAACCCTAATTATGATAATATGTTTTTAATTTAACCCTTTTATTTGTTATTGTAGAAGGCCCACCTTTGCAAAGGACAATAAGATCACGTGCACAGGCAAAATGAAATGACGATGCCGAGATGGGTGCGAGAAGAAATTATGATGACAAGATGGATATGCCTCTGTGAGATTATAATAGGGATGCAGATAAAAAGAAAAAGTCAAAAAATAAATTATTCTCATTTAATATGCAACTTATTTCATAATGAATGATGTTTATGTCTTGATGTTGTAATAATAAAATTATTATAGTTACTCTTGTTTTTAAAGGTACCATATCTCTCTCTTCAAGGGTTGGTTATTCATTACTAACATGTCATGTTGTATTCAGTTGTATGTAGCTCTAATTGTTTTTTATTAAAAAAAGCATCCAAGACTAGGGGCTGACCTGAACAGCCATAGCCAGCATGAGAAGTGCAGGCTACCAGCAGACAACCAGTACAACATGGGGGTCAAAACACCCTCACCCAATACCATTTTTCAACATAAAAAAATAGAAAATAAAACTAACAAGACCCAACTCCGCCATGGAGCTGGTAACTAGCCTGCACTCCCTAACAAACCGCAACATCACCTTGGAGCTGGTAAATAGTCTGTGAAAGTAAGTATCCAAGTAATTAACATTAAAGAAAGAATTACGAATAACAGTGAAGTAGGAATTAAAACTAAACTAGTAGCAAGAGTAATCCCTAACAGACCCCAGCTTCACCTTGAAGCTGGTAACCAGTCTGTGAAAGTATGTTTCAAAGTAATTAACATAGAAGTAGGAATTACTTTTAGCAGTAAGGGAATTAAGTCTAAACCCAACGTAAGAGTTCATCAGAATCACAATAAGGCCCTAAAATGCCAGCCAACAAAAATAAATATCAAAGAAAAGCATGGAAAAAGGAGAAGGTTAATTGGGGTTTTTACCCCCATTGTCCAACAACAACTTGAGCCAATCCTCCACAAGGAATTGGAACAGCTTCTCGTTCTTGTGTTCTTCCTCCTGGGTAGACCCCTTCACCATTTGCAAAATCTGGAGAGTGGTAGCCGCCGAGTGCATAACCTTCACCGTGAACCCAACAACCTTGTTGAAGCTTTCACCCAGGTTTATAATTTCATCCTTGACCTATTGACAGGACTTTGTGACCGGGTCCGCCAACAGATGTAAGTTGTCACCGAGTACCGGGGTACCATCCAACTTCACCTGTAAAGGTTGTCGGGGGAAATGAGATTCCTCGGGCCTCCAAGCATGTGAGAGTTGGGTCTTGACAGTGCAGGGGGCTCAGTTGGGAAATGTGACTATTTTGTTTAAGGGGGATAGCTAGTTATCTTAACTCATCTTCTCTGAGGATTCAAGTAAGTGGGGTTTCCTACAAGCACACATTCATTTAACAAATAAACTTCAAAATATATTACAGGGTTAGAAATATTTCATCTACCTATAGTTATACTAAAATTTCAAAACATCGACAATGCTCTAACACACTACACTAAATACAAAAGAAATACAGAACCATCAACTCATATTTAGTCAATAGCGGAGGAAAAGGAGGTCGTTAATCTACTTGAAGTATTAGAGTAGAGGACATAAAGAACACAAAGCATAAAATACTGTTAACCAGAGATCAAAATGCTAACAACATCATTCATAGAACCCTTCTTTATTAACATATCTCTAGCAAGCACTGGTGTGTGTTACAATGGTGGCTCCAAGGGAGCATTTAATTACTGAAAGCATAAAGCTAAGGAGCGTTGAGCTCTGCAACTAAGAATTGAGAAAAAAAAGATTGCTATTAGCTATGGACTGCAAAATCATCAATTTTTTCCAACCCTTGGAATGAGGGCAGACTTATTATTTATACACCATTTGACCTAAAACTTAACCTAATTTATTTTACACCTTATAATATAATACTATTTTTTGGTGGCCGGTTCTACCTACACCACGCTACAAAAGACCTTGAGACAAAAAAGGTTTGTCATGTCAAAAGAATAAGAAAATAAAAGAGGAGTGGAAGAATCAGCCTTGAGAAGAGAGCCAAGAGGAGAAAAGAAGAAATCTGATCCCCCAGAGATTGAGGCTACATGCCTCATAAATGGGAGAGCGGCTCACTATCCCTGATGTGCCAGGTATTACATTGAAGTGATGCCTTGGGAAAACCAACTATCAAAACTCTCTTGTCAAGCTAATGTGCCTTGTTGTGCTTACCTATCTTCTAACACCCTTTATTAACTACCTTGAAAGTGACCAGTTGGCCTTGGGAACTGGGACACAGGTTACTTTAAAGAATACAAAAATGTGGGATCTAGAATTCCAGGGCCTGGAAACTTGCGTTTTGAAAGAATGAATGAATACAAAAATACATTTCCCAATGACCATCTCCAGAGTCTGGAGGGATTTATTTCTCCTTAGTATCATTGAAGGTCTGTAGGAGCCAAGTTATCCCATCCTTGTCTATGTCCTTAAGGTCGGCCCGGTGATATTTGGCCGCCTCCACTTGCTCTTCCAAATCTAGGACATTTGCCTTAAATTCCACGGCCATCTTGGTCGTGTCATGAATTTGAAGCACCATGCGTGTAATCCTTGCCATTTTTGTTCCATCTATTCCCTCTGGGGATCCATACCGAGGCTCCATCAACTCATTGAACTTTCCAAGGACATATTCCTCTAAAGTGCATGTTTTAGTTTTGAAGGGATCGGCTCGGGAGACCTTTGAAATGAATGACTTGTATAAATTGAAAGGATATTGAACTTCCTGCACTTTGTCACACATAGCCCCTACTAGTTTCTTGATCACCTCCAATGTGAGGTCAAGTCTAGAGTGTTGGGTCTAGACAAGGTCAAAAGACTCCTCTCCTAAGATCCCAACCTCGGAAACAATTTCTTCTCTGATGCCGATGATCTCTTCCATCTCAGCTTTCCATGCCTCATAATTTTTGATGTCTCCTTCCTAGGTGGAGATAGTAGTTTTGGCCTGATGTAGAATACTGCTAGCCATGTACAAGTCTAGCAGCGTGGATGTTATGAAACACCAGACGTTTCCCACCTGTTCTGTGACCCACTCATCAATTTCTTGGGCTTTTCTTGTCATTTCCCTTAGTGAATCAATGTCACTTTGAGGGAGTAGTATGTCATACACAGAGGCTCCCAAGGGAATAGCAGTAAGAGGTTGCGCGAGCTCCATCAACAACCCCATGAGATTAGCATTTTTTTCCTTTTCTGCCCTAAATTTTTGGGCCTCCTTTTCATAACGAGCTTCCACCACCTAGATCACTTCTTTCAATAGGTCAAGTTCACCCTATTTCCCTCTCTTCCCTAGTGATACCTTAGTGATGGAGTAATCATTATCCTTAGCCATTGCTTTGTCTACACCTAGGGAAGGTGTCACAATTACTGCGACTGTTTCTCCGCGCGACCCAATCTGAAGAGTATGGATTGTCCAAGCTTTCTTGGTCTTGGGAGGGTCCTTCATTTGTGCCATCATCTCTACCAAGGAGAGATGGGCCTTGGGCATCACTAGGGCCTTTCTTTTGTGATACTTCACTAGTCATTGTGGTGGTAGGGGTGGCTTTGCAGCCAGAATCTATTCCTGTAATTTCTCCCTGGGATCTTGTTGCACCCCTTCGATATTATGAGCCATTTATGAATCCTTCCCTATATCCTTAAGTTCACTGGTAATACTTACTCCAGTGGTTCTTGTATCTTTTTCCCCGATGTCTGTATCTTTGACAATGTTAGGATCATCATTTGTTTTCCTAGTGTTTCTCTCATGCTACTGCTATTCATCAGCCTTCGTTGCTAGGATGTTCTCTTCTACTCGTGTATTTACTGGAGGTGGGGGAGGTGTCAAGAAAAGATTCAATGTTTGGGCCACTATGATCACCTCCCCAAATATTACCTTTGGGAGTGGCATTTGGAGCATAGCAGTTGGGGTCACAGTTATTCACGTGGGTCCAGTTTCCCTGACCAATGCCATTTACTCATCTTGTGTTTGTCTTCCCTCAGTCACTGTAACCTATATCTCTGGGACTTCAAAGGTATCCACCTATTCCTATCCCTTTTCTTCTTCTACCCAGGCTTCCTTCTCTTGTGTAGGCTCTTGCTCTAAAAGTTTGTCTTGTGCGGCAATTTCTTCTGCTAACTGTATGATATCCCCCTGCAAGTTTCCAAATTCATTTGTTCTAAATACATCATCATATTCATCATGGGGAGGGGGATTCTCTAGGATGTCCTAAGGTTCTTTCTCTGGCTCTGGGGAGTTGGAAGAAACAATTTTTACTTCTGGGATGCTTGGCATCCCAAGTTTCATCTCTACCCTTGGTTGAGGGGTGGTTTTATTTTTCTTTCTCCTAGTTACCAAAGGGGGCCCTATATCCATTAGAGCTTCTTTATCCTCTTCTACTCTAGCTCCTGTTGCTCAGACCATAAATTCCTCTAGTGAAGGGGAAGAGGGAGGATGAATGGGTCCAGTCATGAGGACAAGGGTGGCCAACCGCGTGATTAGTTTATCTTTCATCTACTGGGAGACTGCTAGCATCTGTTGTATTTTCTGTTCAATAAGGACTGTAGATGGGGTTTATGATGGGGTCTCCATTATAATTTTTCCTTTATCCTCTCCCTTTGAAGAGGTTCCAACCCTGGAAGTCAATCTCTGCACTGTCGGGCCAACTCTGCATGTGCTCCCTAGGCATGCCTTCTTGAAATACTTGTGGCTATGCTCGACCACGTCACGAGTGATATCTTCAATAGTTGGCCACTCCTAGGCATTCTAATCTAATAGAGGGAGAGACATCTTTTCTATTCCCTTTTCTTTGTAATGGGGGTCTATTGTGGACTCGGTGTTCGAGAATTCATCTAGGAATTTCAGAAGCTTCAACCTTTTCATCATCCCCATTGTCATCCGGATGAAGTGTTGGCTCTGGACTTCAAAATAATCTTGGTAATCTTTCCAAAATTCCTCCATGTGGAATCTGTGGGGCTCTGATGCCTGGGGAAGTGTCATTGCAAATTTTCCCAGCGGATCAAAGTTCTTCCGTGCCAGATAGAACTTTGTTAGGCTCAAGCTTTTAAGATCATTGTCTGCCTCTTTGGCTGCGGCCAGACTACACATGTAATTCCCACAAGTGTTTGGGAATGGAACATTTACCACCTTCTTTACAGTGTAAAAGGCATGTAGCTCCAGCATCTGTCAGCAATATTCTAAAAGGATTATTTTGTTCCCACAATGCTTGGGAAATAGATAGGGTTTCCCAGAGAAGCTGGTTACCCGAATGTAAGTATGCTATTGGAACTGGATGTAGTAGTGGCCATAAATTTTGGGAAAATCCATTGCCTCCTTAGAGAGGTGGTACCCAGCGTCCCGGGTAGGTGTGAGAAGGTTGTAGTAAATGAAGGCATCATTCACTCGATAGAAGCTGAGGAAACTAGCCTCCCATTGGAGCCTTTTTCCCTAGGCCAACCCCAAGTAAACCTGATGTGAGTAGCCCATTGGTGATAGGACATTGTTGTGCTAAGGCCTAGAGGACATAGGTCATAATATAAAATTTAGAGGTCCGGGCCACTTGAAGGAACTACGAGTCCACATGGTTTTAAATGATGGTGGCGCAATCAAAATACTGTTCGCCAGTGGAGATGCCCAATAGGAAGTAATACATCCACCCTAAGAATTCCTAGGCATGGGGTTGCCCAAAAATTTGGCATAATTCTATGATCCCCATTTGGATACTTTTCTTTAATTCAGATCTGCAGATCTCCAACTTCATTCTTTTGGAATCTTTCTTTGGGGTCTTCAGCCATTTGTTATTCAGGTATTATCGGGCCATGACCTCCAACTGCTGAAATTGTGTCAATGCATCAGATTAGGTGATGACGACTACTTTGTCAAACTAGGGAATCCCCAAACCTGCCTAAAAATTTTCAATGTCGAGGGAGACCATGGGTGTAGGATATCTGGTTGCGACTAGGGCTGCAAGTATGATGGCCCGTACAAAGGAGTTGTAATGCACAACTAGAGTGAGAATAAGTTTTGGGGCTTGCACACAACATGGGAAGAAAGCGGCCTTGAGAATCATGGATTCTCCAACATTGATGGCCAATTGGTCCCCAGTCATTCACTGGATGAACATCATTTTGACCAAGGCCTGCATTTCTACCCATATCCTGACGCTGGTGTCAGTAATCAACTAGAACTTGGATTCGATCTTTGACCCTGTAATAGTATTTCCCTTCAAATATTTCATGTTGAGGGGAAGATTTTCTAGGGCCCTCTCAATCTTATATCTGATGGTTTCCCTAGTGACTATTGTGGTGGGGAGATCTGGACTCCCAGGTGGTGAGGATGCAGAAGCCTCTGACATAGTAAAAGTGTGATATTTGAAAACCTGCAAAGTAAGGTGACCATCAGAATTCTCATGAGATAAAAATGCTACTCTAGTTTCTAGAGAACTTACCACTGTATTGCGCACTACATTTGAAAAGTTAGTTTGTTTTAAAATCTAGAAAGATAGCCATATGATGTTGACTTGGGAATTCAACCACCATCCGGGCCCAGGGGTTTCAACATACTTGATGGGAGTAGATATAGGCTTGGCAAGGATGTAGGATTCAGAGTCTAGAAAACTAACCGTTGGGATACATGACCAGAAAGTGAGTTGTTAGGCCTACTTGGGCATCACATGGCCATGCAATAAATAAGAGTTATGGTGATGGTAGTGCCAACTATTCATACATGCACAATATGAAGGCCACTTGGAAGATCTTAAATGTGCGCATGGGAAATAAATGCGCCATAAAGAATGACTCGATGACGGAGAGAGAAACCACCATGGTTGAAACCAGCCAAGAGCTGAGTTCCAACCAGGTGGTATTCTGCCATGTTGGTGAGATCACAAAATTTGGAAAACCAGACAAGAGCACGGTGAACTCAACCCCAAATTGGAAGGATATACACTAGATATACAATAGAGCTGAGGCATATATACATAACTTACAAAGTTTACATAATGTACAAACAACCAACACCATGTGGAACGCACAAAAACCACCTATGCTACAACTATGCAGAGGGTGGACAACCCTCTGCTAGTGCTAACCCACCAACGGGAGGCAATGGAAGACCAACGCCATGAGACATGGAAAAGACAATGGGAAAAAACTAAACAGAAAACAAAAAACAAAGAGAAAAATGAGAACAAAACCAGAAATCCAAAAAATGACAAGACCAAGGCTAAGAGCCTACCTAATAAAAGGATACAATAGAGAAGGTAGGCATGGGAGGTACCTTGCAATGAGCTAACCCCAGGGATTACCAGGAACAATCACTACAAAAATACTGGTAAAAAATTACTAAACATGGAACAAAAGCAGTTTAAAGTTGCCTTAACTCACTTCGATTTACTTTAGATGCACAAGTGTTTAATCACGGTAACTGTAAAAGCAATGTATAATTCCTATTTATACCCAAGGTAAAAGAAAGTTACCCTTTTCTCCAAAAACTCTAGAATAGGCAAACCTTTGGACTCTGGGCCTAGGGATTCCATACAACCATACCCTTTTGCGAGAAGAATACATCATGGTAGAGAATCTCAGGGTTTAGAATTTGGCTCTGGAAAGAACAAAAAACTCTGGGACTGGGTCCCAGAGGCATGAAAGATAGAAGCAAAAAGAAAACAAACCTCGTGGGAAGAAAAACCCAGAGAAGGAAACAAAGAAAATAGAAGGAAACAAGGCAAGAGCCAAAGCAAAAAGAGGGGACCCAAAATTTTGCACACAAAATATAGGGATGGGTATGCAGGGCATAACATAACTACCTTCATACCCTTTTTATAAACTGAGTCTAGGGAGGAAGCCTGAAGAGTTTTAACATACTTCTGTATATTGGAAATTTCATTCACCATGGACTGAAGACTCTCGGTCACCCTGTCCTTAACCTCCGAGGCCTAAATTTTTGTTTCCTCCTCCCTCTTGGGTTCCTCCACCATCACCTGGTGGTTTGCAAACAATGGGGATGTGCTTTGTGAGTGCATAGTCTTATCTTCAGACAACTTCTTCTTGGATAGGTCCATTGTGGGCATAGTGAAGCTAGCCAAAACTTGGGGAGAGTCGAGACTCTTCTTATCCCTATCTAGATCTTGAGGGTCTTTGCCTTTTTCTTTTTCCTTTATCTTTCTTTTCTTCCCCTTTTTAGTGTTTCCATTGGTGCTGATTTTTTTAACCTCATTCTCTGACTCTTTTTTTTCCTCCTCATCTTCAATGTACCGTTTCCTAACCACTTTCTGCTTGAATCAGGTTTTAGCAATTCTGTGGGACCTCATTTTCTCAGTATCTTCCTCTTTCTCCTTAGACTAAATGGTGATTTGGGTGCCACTTGTGGACTCCGTATTAACCTTTTTAGTATTTTCTAGGGTTTTGGATGAAGATGAGGGGTTAGAAGTGCCCATCGCCTCCATAGTGCCTTTCAGTGTGTTAATACCCAGTAGAGATACAATTCTAGGGGGACACAGGGAAAGATGGAAATTATAGAGGTGGAGGATAAGCCCTTGGTGGAGGATGCAATAATTTTTCTTGGCTTTTAACTTTTCTCGCACATCCAAAACTGAGGTTTCAAGAGAGTGAAGAAGGTAAAAAGGGAAGGATATAGTATCATTATACCTGGAGTGATTAAGCGGGGGAAAGTGGTAGTTGTAGCAGGTGCCAAAGCGGCCTTCTAGGGTAATGTACTTTATGAGAATGAGGCAAACATCATCCCATGGGCTAGGCAACTCCTCCATTTTAAATCCTCCAAGGATTTGAACTGGAACCTCCATTTTCTTGAAGAATCTTGCCTTGCCAGTATTGTCGTGGCTCTTCGTAAAATTTTTCCACTTTTTCCCCTCTGTGGAGAGCCCCGTAGCCTGGGCTATAAATTCTTCATTTACCTCGAAGGTAATGTCATTTATAGTAACTTTGCACTCTATCCAATTTTTAACCAGCTACATGGAGATAATTTCATCACATCCTACCATAGCTTCCATGTAGGGGTAAAACCCACCTTCCTTTAGATAGGTTACTGCGCACTGGTTTTTTAGAAACCCAGCCTAAATCCTAGGGGGTTCCACCCTCACCATATCGCTGCCCATATCAGAGCTATACTCAGGATTAACCTCAACCTGTATCTCCATTGACATACCACCCTTCACACCACCACCCTACACTCTCTAAACCAGAGTCTTGCAGAAGCTACCAACATAAAACTAGAGGACGAAAATACATAGGAGGAAAAAATAGTTGGGAATAAAATCTAGATTTTTAATGAAATGACAAGTACTGCTCACAAGGTTAGCTAGAGTGATTGTAGAGTTTTTGTGTATCCTGGAATGATTACCTTTCCCATTATTTATGCACCACATAACCTCATTTGTCTTATCAAGCGCACCTTGCCTCGTGTTATTCTCTATGTCAATTTCAGATTTGAAAAAGCTTGTACTTTTTCTAAATTAGAGTTAATAGCCTGTGTTTTTAGACTGCTAAAAATATTAAAAACCTTCCCCATCACTTTTTGAAAAATTTAATTCTGCCCAATCCTCATGATTCTATCCGTCGCCTCTCCAGTCTAATCAGAGTCAAACTTGTACTTCATAGGTTAAATATTTTCTTTTTCAACAAGCAAGACAATTTTCTTGGAAAGGGAGCCCAGGTTTCTCTAGCATCTGAGACCTTGTTGATTAAGACCTAAGGCTTCTAGCTTGTCAGCCACCATATTTCCCTTGCAGAAAATGTGTTGTAATTTAAACTTGTCAAATTTGGGGAGTAGCGACTAGATGTCCTGAAGCAGAGTAGACAGTTTCCAACCAGCTTTAAAGTTTCCTTTAACCATCTCAATAATGATTTTGGAGTCCCACTCTATGACTAGTCTTTTAACTCCCAAGGTAACCGCCACCTTTAGGCCCCATAAGAGGGCAGAGAATTTTGCCATGTTATTTGACCCCAATCCAAGGTTTATCGCATAAGAAATGATCATCTTACCATTATTGTCATGAAAGATACCTCCACCCGCAACAGATCCATCGAAGGCAGCTCCATCAAAGTTTAATTTGGTGAAATTTTTGTCTGGGGGGACCATTTGGTATTCTATCTTGCCACAACTTTGGAGCAGATGAATTCATAGAAGGAGGGAGGTAGTTGCTAATCCTTAGCAACCAAATAGTCAAGAGTCTTGGGGGGAAGGGGGGTTTTCAGCAGTAGGTAGAAAGGTTGTCCTTCAGCAGATTCACAGTCAGACAAGTTGTCCCCTTAGCATCTTTTTCCTCCCCTCTGAAAATCTGGTTGTTCCTTTCCTTGCAAAGGCTTCAACAGATATGCGGGGGTAACAACCTCCAAAGGGTGTTGATAAGAGGGTTCTTCCTGAGGTTTCCCCAGTTTCAAATGAACTGGTGCAAGTCCTCCATGAAGACCCAATTCAGTCTCATAATACTCATAATTTTGGTCTAGACCAGAGTCGCGTAAGGACAGTGGATGAGAATTTGGTTGATAGATTCCGAATGAGTTTTGCAAAGAGTACATTTATTGACTAAATGTATCCCCCTTTTCTGGAGATTATCTAACGTAATAATTTTACCATGAAGGGAATTCCACTAGAAGAAATTGATCTTGGGGATTAATTGGGGAATCTAGACTTTCCCCCAGCTCTTTTCATTAGCCATAGCCTTTAAATTGGTTAGATAAGCAGATTTCACTGTTATTTTTCTAGTACTATTATGGCACCAAATGGCTTTGTCTTCAGTCCGGGATATAGGAATTCTGACGCCTTCAATAAGCTTTTGAATTTCTTTTATGTATGGCGAGACTTGAGTCTAGTCCTAAAAAGCATCAACGAGAGCTTTCCAATTCTTACCTTGAGAGATGTAATCACTGACTTTACCTCCAAAGTGAGAGATCAGTCTATCCTTGACTAGACCAAACTTTTCCTATCCCAGGGGTTTTTCCCCCACCCACCAATCATCCCAGAAATGGATGTGAGTGCCATTTATAACCAACCATTTTAGACCTTTGAAGAAACTTCCTTTTCTTTTATAAATGAAATTCTTGATTTTTGAGCCAGAGGGAAGACTTTTCCTGTAGGGGAATTGGTCATTATAGAAGTATTTGGCCTTGATAATTCTGCACCATCTAACGGTTCCTCTAAAGAGATACCAGCCCAATTTAGAGATAAGAGCTTTATTCAGGTCCTTGATTTTTCTCACCCCCAGCCCTCTGACCAACTTTGGTTGGAAAATAGTGTCCCAGTTGACTAGGTTCATTCTAGCCTTTTCCTCTGTCCCAGACCAAAGAAAATTTCTCTATACTTTTTCCAGCTTCTTTGTAGTTCTCTCATTTGTTTTGAATAGGGATAGGAAATAAACATGAATACCTTGGAGGGAAGCAGATAGTAATTGGAGTTTCCTAGCATTGCTAAGAGCCTTACCTTTCCAACCCGCCAGCTTTTTCTACATTTTCTCTAGAATGGAGTTCCAAAATTCATCAGCAACTTCCTTCACCATGAGTGGGAGACCAAGATAGCTATCTGAGAGTGAAGCTCCCTTAAAGCCCAGGAAATTCACAATTAAAGTCTATGTTCTCAGTTTAGTGTTGAAGAAGTAAATTTTTCTTTTGTTGTAATTGATCACTTGGCCCGACACCAAAGCATAATTGTTCAGTAGGTGTTTCCATTCTCTAGCATCTCTAATGCAAGATTTTCCAAAGAGAAACATATCATCAACAAACTATTGAAGAACTTCTGGGTTAAGGGTGGAAGCCGGTTTAAAACCAACAATAGGTCCAACACTTTCCATCCTTAGTAAGTTCCAATCTAGAACTTCAGCCACCAGGAGGAAGAGGTATGGAGATAGAGGGTCCCCCTGGCATAAACCCCTTTTAGGAGTAAAGGATCCCTAGGGTGTGTCATTGACCAGCACAACAAAGTAAACCGTTTCCACCGCTACCTATATAATATTGATGAACTTTTCATGAAACCCAAATTTCCAAAGCACCTCATACAGGAAATTCCAAAGAACCTTGTCATAAGGCTTGGAGATGTCTAGTTTCAGAGACATACAAGCATTCTTACCTTTCTCCATGGAGTGAATGATTTCATGAGTGGTGATAACAACATTATGAATCTGTCTTCCCAGGACAAACCCCTTCTGGTTGGGGTTGATAATTTTTTTGAGGAGGGGTTTGAGCTTGTTGGTGATAATTTTGGAGAGGATTTTATAGGTAGTGTTACACTGACTTATGGGGTGGAAGTCACTCAAGAATTTATGGTCTGGCACTTTAGGTACCAGGACAACGTAAGTTTTGTTGTGTCTTTTCAGGATACTTCCAGTTCTAACAAAGTCGCGGGTAGCATGGATGAGGTCATATTTAAAAACTCCCCAAAACTGCTGGAAGAAAGCTGGGGGAAACCCATCTAGACATGGGGATTTATATGCTCCCATAGAGAACACTGCCAATTTAACTTCCTTCTTTGAAACCTAAGATAAAAGGGTCTCACTGTCTCCCTCAGTAACAACCTTGGGGATAACTTCCATAAGGGAGTCAAAATTAGCACCCATCCTAATCTAATCTGGTCTTTAGAAAATTCCTTGGACAAAATCAGCAGCATGATTACCAATGTATTCAACCTCTGAGAGAAGATTCCCATCAGCTTCTAGGGATTTAATAGAGTTTCTCCTTTTATGAATGGAGGCAGATCTGTGGAAAAAGGCAAAGTTACGGTCACCTTCCTTCAGCCATTGAACCCGTGACCTTTGCTTCTAGAAAATTTCCTCCCTCTTGAGGTTTTGTTTCCATTTGTTTCTCCATTCTTCCTCCTCCCAGTGGTCCTCCCAGGTAGCCTCCCCCATATCCATATCCTTTTGGAGGAGGGTCAGTTACTCCTCAAGATCTTTTTTACATTGGAAGATGTCACAAAACTTGGATTTACTCCACCTTTAGGCCTCCCTTTTGATGATTTTCAAGTTTTTAGCAATTTTGAACATAGTCATTCCCTTCACCAGGGTATTCCACCATTTATTAATACATTATTTAAACTCATTGTGAGAGTGCCACATGATTTCATAATAAAAAGGATGGGGTTCATTACGTTTCCTCTCTTCCCAATTAAGGATCAAAGGGGAGTGGTCAGAAACCGTTCCTGCAAGGTTAGAGAGGGTGAGAAAGGGAGAAATATCCCAACCTCCTTAAACAAACCATGTATCTAGTCTAACTTGTATGAGGTGTCTCCCTTTTCTGTTGTTGGACCGAGAAAATTCCGTTCCCAGCAAGTCCAGATTGGCTAGGTCATTGTGTCTTATAAAATCAGCTAGCTCCTACATACTTTCTGAGAATTCTTGTGTGCCCCCACTTTTATTAGAGGGGAATAAGGGTGTATTAAAATCCCCTGCACACATATTAGGGTGACATTGATTATCTTCAATGAGGTTGGAGATTTCCCCTTAGATTCTACTATAGGAGCATAGATGTTATACAAGTACCAAGAAATATTATTCCAAGTAAACAAAACATCAAGGAAGTTATGAGAAAAAGCCACAACATTTCTAGATAAATTACAAGGGTTCTAGAGAGTGGCCACACCTCCAGAGGCCCCATCCACTTTGCTATACAGAAAGGCCACACCCGGCCAAATATTTTCCACCAACAGAGTGAAGTTTTTATAGTTCATTTTAACCTCCTGAATAAGAACAACATCAAACTTGAACTCAAGAATATACTTCTTTAGAGAAAACTATTTTTGCAGGCTTTTCATGTTATGTTCCATGAGAGGAACTTCATATTTTGTTTTTTTGGGAGTCTTCTAGGGTTAATTGTCATTCATTGGAAATGGCCCTTGCTACTTCTTTAGCTCTAACCGCTTTCGCTGATGGTCGACCCAGTTTGGTTTCATTCCCCACATCTACTTTTTTTGTATCTAGACTTTCATCCCCCTTCTTGCTTCTAGTTTTTCCTTTTCGGTTATGACCAGTCCAAGATGCTAGTCAATGGCAGTGAGTGGGACACTATTGGTATTTCCATTACCAATGCTGCCCCAAGATGGTTTGGGGAGGAAATTCCCCCCTATCCCTTAAACTAGTCAAATTAGAAGTTCTATTAGTAAAAATGCTTTTGGAAACCTGTGCCTTCTTCCCAATGTTGACTGCTTTATTTTCTACCCCTTTTGGGCTTTCTCTGTGAGAGTTGGGGGCCACTTGTAGGTCATTAACCAACTCTCCTTCCTCTAGATCGACCACCTTTTCTACCTCTTTAGCCTTTTCATTCCCCTTCATCCCCAACCTAGGAGCAGGCACCTAGCCCTCAACAAGGGGGGAGGGGCTTCCATGGTCATTGTAGAACCATCAGCCTGGTCCTGTACCTCATCTTCCACATTCAAGGATATCGAGGCAAGCCCCTAATAGTCTTTCTCATCAATCTTAGTCACTGCCTTGCATTTAGTTACCACATGCCTATTTTTACCACATTTTTGGTAGTGTAGAGTAGCATTCTCATACACAATGGCCTACTTCCAGTTCCCCCATTTAAATTTAATCATCACAATTTCGGGAAGGGGGTTATTCATTGTCACATTCACACAAAATCTTGCAAAAAACAACCCAGTTTTATGAGCGGTAACTATTTCCACTGCCACATAGCTTCCAAATGAGTTCCCAATCCACCGTAGCACCTTCTCATCCTAGAATTAAAGGGGTAACCTGGGTAGTCAAACCCACATCGGCGCTACTTTTTGCAGTTCCACCTCTGGATTGAAGCCTAGCTTCCATTTGGCCATTAGCAGAGCATGTTTTCCATAGCACCAACTTCCTATGGAGACAAGAGTGTAGTCCTTTGTAGCGTTAAATTGAAAGAGGAACATCCCCCCTAGAATAGCCAAAATGGACACAGTTCCCTTGACCTTCCATCTGGCCGTACACCACCTCCAGACCATATCTATGGTGGGTCAAAAAGTGACAAATATCCCCACCAGAGAAAGTTGTAGCAAGGAAGAAATGCCTTCAACCACACCATCTGGGACAGTAATCTTAGGACCAAATTCACCTACCTAGAAAACATGGGGTGTAGAGGTTTCAAGAGACTCTTTCCCCAACACCGCCAGTTTCCAGCCCTTGTTGGGCCCTCTTTGACTTCCACCACATGTTTGGGGCAAGAATCCCCACCTTCCAGACACTACAAATGAGCAGACCCCACAAAGGAGGAAAAGGAGGAATCCAGAGCTCTAAGGACCGCACAACAGTCACTGCCATCCCTGGGTGAAAGCACAAGGAACAGGTCCAGGCAGAGGGCCTCCGTACTCCCCGAGATCCCCAAGGGACTAGAGGTTGAAGCTAGCATTCAAAAAAATAAATGGGCGGGAAAGTTACAGGAGTTGCAGAGTGAACTTATTATGTTATTCATTTGTTATTCTAATTGTTTATTATCTACTATGCAATATTTATCATATGTATCATGTGACTCATGTGACTTATGTAAATCTTTAGAGAGAAATGACATTGATACCCTTTGGATAAAGAGGATTGATACCAATTCTACCATCCTTTAAAAGACATGAGTTACATAGGCAAGGCCATCTATGATGAGCTCCCAAGGAATTAGGTCTAGCCCTTACGTCTTATACTTTTCGTTTCTTTCTTGATATTACCACCCCTTACCAATATTTTACATAGTTTGCATCTCTTTATGAAACTAGTTTTCAATGCCTTACGAAACTAGTTTTCAATGCCTTATGTATTTTTCCCACTTATTCATTACGTTGGCATACTTATTCATTATTTTTTTTATTGTTACCAATTAGTTGTTGAGTTTTTGATCTCTTTCTCCCTTGGGAATGCTTTTCAAGTAGAAATAGTAGGATATATACCATCTATCTTTATTGAAGACTCTTTATCAAAAGGGTATCAATGTCCTTTATCTTCAATAAAATAAGGGGTACAGAAGGTTTCTTTGCATCCATTGGGTATATAAATTGAGTGGTATACCCAAATGATGTAAGTCATCTTCTGCACCCTCGATTTAAGTGAAGAGAGAAATGTCATTGATACCCTTTGGATAAAGAAGCTTCAGAACATAAATATGACATCCTACCATTACTACTAGAAAATCATTTCCAAGGGATCATAGATGCTCTATCCTACCACAGACACGTGTGTGTTCCTTATAATAGCCTTAACACAAGCTCAATCTCATGAGCTTGTAGTGGACCCAATTGATCTAGATTCACCAATAAAGAGGATTGATACCTTTTGGATAATGAGGATCGATACCACTTCTACCATCTTTTAAAAGACTAGTTTTAAAGTTAAACCTGAACTATGATGTCTCTACGAGTTATGTAGGAAAGGCCATCTATGATGAGCCCCCAAGGCATTAGGTCTAGCCCTTAGGTCTTGGACTTTTGAGTTCTTCCTTAATCTTGCCACCCCTTACCAATATTTTACATATTTTGCATCTCGTTACGAAACTAGTTTTAAATACCTTATGATTGATTTAGCTAAGTTATTGATGTAGCTTATCTTATGATCTTTTATGTAATAAAATATGAATTTTATATCATGCATCTAGTTGTCTAGCCGTATATACAGGTGCAGAAAATAGAGAGGCAAGGAGAATATGATACACATGCAAGAAAGATAAATTTAGGTATGCAGTTGCAAGTCATCTTGGTTATTTGAACATCGTAATAAGCTTTATTGTTCTAAGTAGATTTATTATCATTTTATATTCCAGTTAAATGATACAACAAATAGGTTGACACTATGCATTAATGTAGTATGTCATTGTTTAGAAAGAAAAAAAATATTGCAAATTAGATATGTTTAGAGTAGTATAAATAGTTTGTTTAATGTCCAATCTAGTGTTATGAATTTTGGGCATTACATACAACTCTCCCATTTTTTTTTCAAAAGTTATAATACTTCATACGGTAGAAGTTTTTCAGCACTCATGTGTTATGGAATTTAAAGAACGGTGGACATTTTTCACCACTTGGTAGAAGTTTTTCAGCACTCAATATCTTCCTAATCTTGCACAATCAGGTAAAGAAAATCTATGTTTTGTTCTTTTAAATTTATTTTTTGATTTATAGTTTTTTTTAATTAATGAAATAATTGTAATTCAATAATAGAAAGGGGTATAATGCATTCAAGAAAAATGCTTTGGAGGCTGCTAAGTCTTTTGTACTATAAAACACATTTTTCTTGGTAATTTGAAGCCATCAATGGAAACTTACAATCCTAAACAATTAGTATAACATTGATGGCTTCATAATTATTAAGTGAAAGAGAGTTCTCTGATCTAGAATCCCCTTTGGTGAACATTATTCAAGTATAAATTCAAGCATTAGATGCCGAAAGACAACAAAAGAGAAATACAAACGAACATTGGTTGTATTTGAAGCCAGCTAATTTGACTAAATTATGTTTATATTTTTGTAATTTTTTTGTTGATATTGTGTTGTAACCATAATAAAATAGATGCATTTATCATGTAAAACCATCTCTATCTGGAAAAACCTACTATCCATGCATATTCTATGTAGCTACATGTGCATTCTTGATTTAGAGTGGGAAAATCTTATTTTTGATGTGAGGGAGAGAAGCCTAACACATAAAGAACATGCACATAAAAATGAAAACTAGGAAACATAAATGTAGATATCACAATAGCTGAGAAACATAAATGTAGATATCATGGTCACAATTGTTTGGAGATAACATAATTAAGTGGTATACCCAAACGATACAACGCAACCACTACTCCTCCAATTCTAAGTTGGCACTATTCGATCCAAAAACCATAGATAATTAGGAATAAATTTAGAGGAGGAGGAAGGCCATAATGATTGAAATAATATAAGGGATCCCTATATTATTTTGGTCATAATGGCCCTCCTCCTCCACTCTCTAAATTTATTCCTAATTATCTATGGTTTTTGGATCGTGTAGTGCCAACTTAGAAATGGAGGAGTAGTGGTTGCATTGCATTGTCTGGGTATACCACTGAATTATGTTGTGTCTCCAAAAAATTGTGACCATGATGCCTACATTTATGTTTCTTAGCTGTTGTGTCCTAGGATCCCTTATGGCCCTTTATGACCCTTTACAATCCCTAAGAATACATCTTAGAGATCTTAAAGTGTCGTAAAGGGTCATAAGAGACTCCTAGGAGGGGCCAGATGAGCTTCCACCTTCACATGGTTGGCCTTGTTAAGTAGAGGATGTTAAACTATTCTCAAAACAAAGAGAAGCTCAAAATATGTTTTTTTTAACAACATTTCACACCGTCGCAATGCCTAATTTGGTGGTAAAATCTATGGTGAAAAAGAAAAATTACTACCACATCCATTGAAGTGGGGATGGAATTATGTACATCTAAATATTTAGAGACATAAATATCATATTATTTAGACAATTAGTGGGGATTCTTATTTGTTTAACTATAAATATGAAGCAATTGTATAAGTTTTTTTACCATTGATGATTTGAATCAAAATTTATGACTCATTATTAGGAAATAAGAAATATTATCACACTTCATGATCTACTATAAGGGATTATATTATGTAAAGGAAAATAGAAATTTACCTTTGTGTGAAAGATTTTTTATTGCGGTGGCCTTTGATTCATTCTTTGAATGAAACAATATTTTATTGCCCATTCTTGATTCTAGGGTCAACATGCTCTCATGAAAACCTTGAGTTTCCTCATTTAACCCTCTCATTGAGTCTTTTAATTGCTTGTGAGTTTGGATTCACCTCTCAAGTCTTCCTCTCCATTTTTGGTATAATTCTTGCTACATTGGAATTGGTTAATCCTCAAGATTTTTCATAATAGTGGTTTAGGCCACTATAATGTTCTCTCAAACCATGTATGCATGTATTATAGTGGATTTGGATTTGTCTATGTCTCTCTTGACCAAGGTTGTTTTGTAAGTTGTTAATAGCTCTTGGAGCTAGAGTTTGGATTATGAAGGAATTCACTTATGATATTTTGCTACCAGTCATCTGGCATTTGTTTTCCCTCACTCCAATGTCTCGTATTTGTCCTCATAATAGAAGAATGCATTGCATGAACACCTCACTATGGAGGTGGCTAAGGATATTTATAATCCAAAGGATTTTTCTCCTCTACTTCTATTGAGGTGATAATGTATGATGATTCTATATCACCTATGATCATTCTCTTTGTTCTCCACCTCTATTCTTATGGGCAGCATTGGTGTGCTTCCTTTGGTTTGTGTGGAGACATCTCATCGATCTACTTTCCCAATTATGACCATGATTCTCATGTTTCATTCCCTTTTGGGGTCCCAAAGAGAGTTTCTTCTCCTTCTTATCCTATCTCAATAGATAAATAATGAGTTCTCGATAACTATAGTAAAATAAAAGAAGGGAAGTCTTCCAAAATATGTTTCATCATCTCATGCTCAGATCAAGAGTGTGTGTCTTACTAGTTCTTCTTATAGAATTATATAATATTTTATAATTATTTGTTATTGACAACTTGAGACACATGAAAAACTATCTTCTAGTTTCCTTACTAATTTCTAAATGAATTTTTTCTTTTGGGATAGGATTGCGTTAAGCATCTAGGAAAAAGTAGAAAGGAAAGACTATCTCAATGCCCCAAACACTTGGGATTTCTTGGAAGGAGAAATTCTGGCATACTCCAATCAAGTGGTATGTTTGTTTTTACATACAAATAGCCAATACTTTTTTAAAAAGTGGTTAATTTTTCTATTGAAATCCTTTTTTCTATTTTATGAATAACTTTTACAACTTCCTTCATGATGATTCATATAGTGATACTATAACCTCAGTTGGTAAAGACTCCATGAAGAGCTTCTCTACAAATAGTCCTCAACACTATGAAAAATATCTAATGTCCATGAAGAACACAAGACAAATTAAACCAGGATTTAGTTCTTCAGACCTTTTGATTTTGATGAATGGGCCCATTCAGAAAAAACTCAAGATCATTCCATCAAATGTAACGTAAGAATTCCTTTTACTATACCATTTTTATATTCATATATTAAATTTTGAAACTAAAGGCATTCCTTACCATCTCCATTTTGAGTTTTTTAATTTTTTTTTCCAATTAATGAAATTGACTCCCTTTACATAATCAGTTGTGCTTAACATCATTGCTATTTTTATTTATCAGATGGGGCGATGGTCCAGATGTGTTCAGTTCTTTGATGAATGAAATTTAATGCCACCTTATGGAAAAACTCCTCCCTATGCTTCTATGTATCCATCTGGAGGAATTTATGGCCATCCATCAGTACCTCCTGTAAGTTCTAATGCCTTGATTTTTGTCATTCTTGCCTTTTCAAATTATTAATACTTATAATTTGAAAGTATGCATCTGTCTATGTGATTTTTCTTTTCAGCTAAGTCAATAATGAAGGAGATTGTCAGTGCCTTTTGTTACCTAGAGTTTAGCATGTATTTTTGGCTATTTTTATTGTTGACATATGGCCTATTTTACTATCCTAATTTTCTAACATTGTGGTCTTGATTGCAACATTCGGGTGCACACACATTCACTCAATATAGAATCCCATTAAATGGCAATCCTACAGATGTCGTAATGGTAATTACTAAAATATTGTAGGAAATAATTATATGTAAAATGATCATAAGAATTTTTAGCACTCAGTTGTTAATGCTTTAATCTTTTAAGAAATGTTTTGAATGGAAATTTGATATCTACTTTTCTGTGGACAGACTTCAGTTGCGCAAAACACAGATGCAGATCCAAAGTCCTTGGGAGGTAAATGACATAATTCAATGAAGAGGGTAAAAGGAAGTTTGGGAAAGCTCGAAATAGTTATAAGTAAAGGAGAGGGTAGAAAATCAGCAACTACTACTGCAAATGGTGCCTTCTCACAAAGGTTGATATTCAAGGCTGCTAAATTTGATAAACTTATTAAACTTTAATAATCAGTGGGAAGGTGTAGGATGCTGCTTCGATAAATTAGTTTCTATTCTAGGCAACTCCCATTTTGTTACCTTCTTATGTTTATAACTTATATGTTAGTGATCTAAATAGAACTGCCAGTTTTAGTGGGGACAGTGGCAGTGAAGGTTCAAGTGAAGGTAGTGAGGAAGGAAATTCACTAAATGTGAGAAAATTTGTTCTGTATTTCTTGTAAAAAAATGTATGGATGCTGATCTCATTATTTTCTCTCTGTTTTGGGTTACTTTTTCAAATACCCTTGTGTTTTTATGTATTATTTTACAAAGATGTTGTATTATTTTCTGGATATGTCTTAGGGGTTGGAAAATGGGAGGAAAAGAAGCTTTGAATCACTAACCCTGAATGGTATGCTTATTTCTAAATTTTATTTAATTATTTCATTTTAGGCACTTGATGTATTTTTACAAATCCTACTTGTACTTATCAGACAGTCACAGTCTTCTAGTTTTTGGATGAACTAATTTTGTAATACCAATTGTTTTACATTTATTTGGCCAACTGCTAATGAAATTATCCCAATAAAGCACATGAAATCATAGTTCCAAAATAAGTAAAACCACAATCACTAAAAATAGCGACACTAGGACACTAAACTCTTAAAAAATCTAAAGCAACACTAAGAAAAGACATGCGACATTGAACTGTGAGAAATTGCCGATAGCTCGACGTCACATGTATAGAAAATTTGTCGCACGTCTGTCGTAATTGCAACACTCAAATTGGGATGCCTAGGTGTCATAATAGTTACAGATAAAATGTAACAAAAACATAATAAACTTTATAGCTGGCTCATATTGCAACACCTAGATGTTGCTTTCTTTAGACGTGCGATGAATTTTCTATACATGCAATGTCGAGCCATCAGAAATTGCTGACGACTCGATGTTGCATGTATAGAAAATTTGTCGCATGTCTAAAAAAAGTGACAGTTAGGATGTGACACATATGTTTCATAATAGCGACAAATAAAATGTAATGCCTACGTGTTGTAATAGCAACAACTAAAATATGTAACGATAGCATGGTAACCATCATAGCCGGCTTGTATTGTGATGGTTAGTACCATTGCAATAACGATAGATGGTATAGCCATCATTGTTTCTGACACCAAAATTGTAACACTGGTCTTTGTCGCTAGGCCAATGCGATAGTGTCAAAATAATGACACATAGATGTCAGAAAATGGTCCCAAATGTTCTAGTGTTAGAGAAAGCATGAGTCCATGTGTTTGGCCCACATTGATGACTCCAAAGAAGGATGAAACATGGAGGATGTGTACTGATAGTAGAGAAATTAATAAAATTACTATCAAGTATCATTTTCCTATTCCTCACATAGAGGATATGATGGATGAATTAGTAGGGGCCAAATACTTTAGCAAGATTGATCTACGAAGTGGATACCACCAGATTTGAATTAATGAAGGAGATGAGTGGAAGACACATTTTAAGACTAGGGATGGCTTGTATGAATCGATGGTTATTCCATTTGGGATTTCTAATACACCATGTACATTCATGAGATTGATGAATACTATTTTACGATCCTACATTGGTAAGTTTGTTGTAGTTTATTTTGATGATATCCTGATATATAGAAAAAACAAAGGGGAACAACTATAACACTTGAGGATCATCTAGAGTGCACTGAGGAAAGAGAAGCTTAGTGCAAATTTAAAGAAGTGCAGATTCATGTAGAATAGTTTGAATTTTCTGGGCTTCATTGGTTCTGGAGATGGTGTTCAGATGGATCCAGAAAAGGTCCAAGCAATCGTAGAATGGCCTAGTCCATCTAGCATAATAGGGGTCAAAAGTTTTCATGGATTAACGACCTTCTATAGAAAATTTATTCAAAATTTTAGTAAGATTGTCGTGCCCATAATAAATTGTACGAAAGGAAAGGAATTCACATGGACAACCAATGTTGAAGCAAGTTTCAAGTTCTTGAAGAAAAAGGTAATTGAAGCTCCTATATTGGCACTTCCAAATTTTGATAAAGTATTTGAAGTAGACTTTCATGCTTCCCATGTTGGAATAGGTGCTATTCTTAGCCAGGAAGTTAAACCAATAGATTTTTTTAGTGAAAAGTTAAATGATGTGAGGAAGAACTATTCTACCTATGATTTAGAATTTTATGCTATTGTTCAAGCCTTAAGGCATTGGAGGCACTACTTGGTCCCACAAGAATTTGTACTTTTTACAGATCGTTTGGCCTTGAAATATGTGAACACAGAAAACAAATTGAATAGTAGGGATGCTAAATGGGTGTCTTTATTGTAATGGTTTAATTTTGTTTTGAAGCATAAGTATGGAAAGAAGAATCAGGTTGATGATGCCCTAAGTCAGCGTTTTACACTAATAACTACAATGGAAATAGAGGTCATTGGTTTTGAGTCTGTTAAATTTTTGTATGAGGCTGATGATGATTTTTGGTAAATTACAGAGAAGCTTAAAGAGCCAACAACTAGTCTTTTACATCATATGAGAGGAGAATACTTTCTGCAAGATGGTTACCTCTTTAGAGGAAAACAACCTTGTATACCAGTTGGTTCCATGAGGGAAAATATTATCCATGAATTGCATAGTGGTGGTTTGGCTGGTCACTTTGGGAAGGACATGATGATAGCCTTGGTTGAAGATAAATGCTACTAGCCAAAATTGAAAAGGGACATTACTTAGTATGTGGCAAGATGTAGAATCTGTCAAGTGGCCAAGGGTCACTCCCAAAAAATAGGCTTGTATACACCTCTACCTGTACCCATCAAGCCATGGATAGATATGAGTATGGATTTTGTATTAGGGCATCCCCACACCCAACAAGGTGCATATTCTATTTTTGTAGTTGTTGATAGATTCTCTAAAATGCCTCATTTTATTGCTTGTAAAACTAGTGATGCCACCAGGATAGCCAACTTATTTTTCTCAAAAGTTGTTAGACTCCATGGCATTCCAAAGACTATCACATCTAACAAGGATACTAAATTTTTGAGTCATTTCTAGAGGACCTTATGGAAGAATATGGGAACAAAGTTACAGTTTAGTAGTGCCTATCATCTCCAAATAGCTGGGCAAACAAAGGTGGTCAATCAAAGTTTGGGAAACTTGTTACGGTGCATTGTTGGAAAAAAGCCAAAGCAGCAGGATGTGGTGTTGCCTCAAGACAAGTTTTCTTACAATAGTTCTCTTAAAAGATCAACTGGAAAATCTCCTTTTCAGATTGTATATGGTAAGTATCCCCGGGATGTTTTGGACATCATACAACTTCTTGCGCAAGATAGAATTAGCGATAATGGGGAAGCATTTGTTGAACACCTTCAACAACTTCAACAAGATGTCAGGAGTAAATTATAGGATAGCAATGAGAGATATAAAGTTACTGTGGATATCAGTAGAAGGAGACAAATATTTAATACAGGTGATTTGGTGATGGTGTACTTGAGACGTGAGATATTTCCTACTGGCACATATCATAAGATGAAGTACAAAAAGATAGGTCCTTGCCAAATTCTAAAGAAGATCAATGATAATGCTTATAAGGTTTGTTTACTAGATGATTTGGATATTTCTCCTATGTTTAATGTTTCTAATTTGTATGCATTACATGGAAATCTATCTGAGCCAGGTAGTAGAGATGAGGTGGATTGGCATTACCACCTTCCAAGTAAAAAGAAGGAAAAAATTGCCCACATTTTGGATACACAGTCTACAGTCACATGAAATGGTCATTACAATAGGTACCTAATTTAGTGGGAGGGATTACTAGTGACAACCACTTGCAAGAGTTGTGTTCATTTAAATAAGGGGAGAATGATGCAACAACTTCTGGAGGTCATGACTTTTGACTCGAATGTGGGATTTTGCTGAAATTTTAAATATTTCTTTCTTAGAATTAATTAATTAGACATACACTTTATTAGCCACATCTTGAGGAGTATCAGGGTGATCTAAAGAAGGTGTTGCAAGAAGAACATGAAGAGGAGGATGGTGGTTAAGATCCACTACCTTGATTGGAGGAGGTGGGAAACTTATACCATGCATATCTTGTTTTGGAGATGAATGAATCAGGTTTTCAATGCCTTGTTCATTAATTCCATGACCTAAACATTTATAGCCTTGTTTATCGACCATAGTATATCCAGTAGTGTACCTATCTTGCAAAGCTTCGATAGGAGGAGATTGATTATGGTGTTCATGGGAAAATGTTGTGTATGGTGGAATGATAGGATTATAGGAGGTTTCCTTGGTTTTCCCTTTAACATCATCATGGATTGGGTAGGGAGGGGATGTAAATGAAAGAATTCTTGAACATCATTATCATGAATCCTAGCTTGAGCCCCACCATAAATGTGGGAAGAACTAGGGATTGAAGATGGAGAAATAGAAATAGGAATATTTGGAATTGGATTAGGATTGATGGGATGAGGTATAGGAAGATTAGGAGATATGATAGGATTAGGAAGATTAGTAGGTGGGGTATCATCTACCCAATTCTTCACATAATCCAAAAGAGTAATAAGTCCACTACAAAAATCCTTGATGAAAGTTTTGAAAGTAGGAAAACTAGTATTAGTTAATCTATAAATAGCATAAGCAAGTGAAACATAAAGATTAACAAACATAATGAAATGGATGATAATTTCATAAACATCATAATTACTATAGAGAGATGCTAAAAGAAGCATGTAATGAGAAAAATAACCATCCCCCAAAGCATCTTAAAGATCTTCATAGTGAATGAAATGCAAGAAGTGTTTTTTATATTTTTATGAGTATGTAGATTTTTTTTTGTATTTTAAAATGCAAGAGCATAAAAGAAAACTAATTTAGTATAAAATATAATCTCTAAGGAAAAGAGGCAAAGCATCTAACACAAAAAATAAAGAGTTGTCTATTGTGGGTTCACCAGAATTTATTATCTAAATTATATATATATATATATATATATATATATATATAAGAATGTAATGTGTGTGAGGAGGGTAGGATTGTTCTTTTAATCCCAAAGTTCTTAAAGGGAAGATCCAAATTGATTAAACCTAAAGAAAGGATCAATGCATAAATGAATCAACCTATTAAGGATATGGATTAAAGAGAGAAACCCTAATTCCCATTCTATAGAAGAGAATATGTGTATATTTTAATTGAATTGAATAGGAGAAATGTACTAACCTTGAAATATGGTAGAGCTTAAGAATGTTGTTTTCTAAAGCCTATGTTTAGTTTCTGGAAAATTTGAGACCAGATCTAGAATAGAAACGCAAAGACGGACAAAACCCAAAAATATTTTCCTATTCTGAGATAGTTCCAATTTGTACCCTCAAGTCAAGTCACTATTTGCTAGAATTTCCGATTGCACCCTAGGTCACAATTGACCTAAGAAGTTTCAGATTGAAATTCTTCCTTCAGATCCTGGAATTTCACTAAAAAGGGTATTTGAATCTTTGTCCCAATCTATTGTTCTGAACCTGTACCTACAAGAAAAATGGTTTGTTTTTTGAGGGGAGGGGTTTGCCTTAGTCAAACCCCAATTTAGGAATTAATCTTGAAATCAATAATTGAAATAAAGAACACTTGTAAGTACAAGAAGTAAATCTAATAATGAGGCTATGATATTCAAATAGATATGCAATTGTATTTTAAATGTAAACATGTATGTAGATATGAAAGTTTGGACTCTATTAGAAACAATAAACCTCCATGATTGTATGCTTGAAATCCACCTTGAAGAGAGAATTAATGAGTCTTGACGATGCACAAAGGATATTGAAGAAAGATAACTCCACCATGATGGATAGATCTAGGGTTTGAATGATGAATCTTGAATGCTTGAACCAAATCCCTTCAAAGGCTTGAAATCTTGAATCCTTTATCTTCAGTGGAGAACTTGAATTCTTGAGAGGAAGACTTGAACACTTTGAGAGCTTGAAAACATGTAGAAAAAATGGATGCTTGAACTTTTTTCTTGATGAATTATTTCTTGATTTCACTTGGAGAGAATTAGTGCTTAACTTGACTTTTGATGATTGTTGCTTCACATGACTTAGAGAAAATGAAAGGAGAAAACTTCCTTTTATATGAAACTAGGACACAATCTTCTAGAGAGGCTGATATAGGAGAATTAAATTTCAATTAAACCCATGCCCCTAGAAGAGGAGCTATATAAAATATAATTTAATATTTTCCACTTCTAAACCCAAAAGAGCTGACCCAAAAGTGGGAAATGAATTTTTGATGACCTCCAACAGCTGACAGACTTCCAGATTTGAAAGGGGGACCCAGGTCAAGGTTGAGGTCATCCTTGAACTAGGTCAAGGTCAAGTTCAACCTTGACCCAGGGGGTCAGGACCCCTGTAAAACATGCTAGTTGGGATGGGAGGTGTTCGAAGAGGCCCAATCAGGGTCCTAAACAGACACAAAAGTGAGAGAGGATGCAAAAATGAAAGGAAAAAGTGATGGTGGCAAAAAAATCCCCTAAGGAGGGCTAAACATTCTTAACATGGATATATTATACACACACACATAGATATATATGTGTATATATACATATATATATACACACACACATATATGCATATATACACATTATGCATATATATACACACACACACACACATACACACGCACGCGCGCACACACACACACATATACAAACAATATATATTAAAAAACAATTAAAAAATGCAAATAGAAATGTAAAATACCTGTTTGCAAGACGATTGGAAAAATAGAATCCCTGCACTGCAATCACTTTCAACATAGCCAAAACAGTGAAAATGACTATTTTGGCGGGTTAAAAACTGCCAAAAAAACCTAACTTACTTTCGATTGAAAGTAGCTAAGTAATTTTGATTGAAAGTACTTAGCTACTTTTGACTAAAAGTAAGAAATTACTTTTGATCAAAAGTAACTTACGATCGAAATTACCCATTTTTGGTACTTTTGATCGTAAGTTATTCACTTTCGATCAAAAGTTCAGCTTTATTCCGATCAAAAGTAAGTTTTTTTTTTGTGGGCCACGCTTTTCAGGGTGAATTCCTTCCTCCCAAAAAGTGTAACCCACTATTGTGGGATCACCCAGTGAGATTCTTGTTTACTCTCATGCTTGTGTTTTGAGATCTTGAGTGTATTCCCTCTTGGCATTGTTATTTCAATGGTTGGGTGTGATTTATTCCACCTATGAGGTAATATTGGTTGCGTGTTTTGAGACCATACCTTCCCCTTATAATTGTATTTGTTTGAATGGATGTGGAGGAGCTTGATGCACCTTATTTTTTTGGTTGTTTCTGATGAGTGTTCTTTGTGTTGCTTGGGATGTAGCTTTTCGTAACTCTTCTTGGACGGGTCTAGTGTAGGGATAGAGAGTTTTTGATCCCTTCCCAATCATGACACTCCCTTGGCCTTATTTATATGTAGTTACATATATGATATTATATTGGTTAAGTTATTCTCTCCTGATGAGACTCCATGTTAGAGATTGGGTTTCCAGAGGATTGTTGGAAGTGTGGTATTCTAGCTTTAGGATAGGACATGATAGTTGTGGGTGTATCTTACCATTTGGATTAATTTCCACCTTTTTGAGGGTGAAATTGTGGTCTAATTGGGCTGTGTGACCTTGGTATCCAACTATAGTTGAGCTCTTGGCATTGGAGAAGCCATATTGCTCCTATGCTTGTTGTTTAGTTGTGTTGTGAGTATTCCTTTAAGTAGGAGTGCAATAATGAGCCTGTGTTTTCTGAGTAGTCTTGTTGTGAGAGAAAACCTTGTACATTTGTATCCCATGGTACATCTAAGTTGGATGTAGTATCCCTCAAAAGAGTGTAGTTTTGGCCTTGAATCTTCACCTTTTAAGATTCTTGGGTGAGTTAGTGAGATTATAGGAGGATTTAAGGATGCTCTAGATGGGAATGATGGTGTTTTTTTAAGGATTTTGGGACAATTTTTCTCATGTTCTAGAGTTTTTGAATTGGAATTTCTTGGTGCTTTGATCTTGGAGAGATCGTGGAGGCTGTTGTTTTGTAATTGGATTCCTTGTGATGACGTATAGTGGCTTGCGTTATTCCTCTTTTGGCAGAGATAGTGACAAGATGTGTCTTTCCTAGCATGTATTGAGTTCTTGTTAAAAGGACTTTGAGATAATTTTGATGCTCTTTAGTGCATGTTGATCCTTTCAACAATTGTGAGTTAGGCTTGTAAGGAATAGGTTTAATTTGGCCAGACTTGTAGAGAATTTGTATGTCTATTTTTGCATTTCAGATTAGTTTTTGATCTTATACTTGGTGTGCTCTTTTGGGTTTGACTTGCATGCTTCCAAGGGTAATCCTAGTCTTTGGGGGGGGGGATGATGTAGCACCTCTCCCATATTCATTTTTCATAATATCCTGGTGGATGTGGCTTTGATGTTTTATATATTATATTTCATGATCATATTTGACCTATGAGAAGTTATACCTTTAGGGTGATCTTATCTATGCTATTGCCTCAACAACTTGTTTACGTCCTTATGTTGGTTGTATAACTATTGGTGATGCTAAGCCTTCTAATAATTTTATTTTGATTTTTGAGGATTCATTGTGTTTTGGTGATTCTTCATTTGTGATGTTATTATGTTGGAATTATGAGATGCACCCAGTTCTATTTATTCTTGTGCTCAATTCAAGAGTACTGCTGTAATTATGATTTTTAAATTCCTATTTGGTTTGTGATGTGATTTGAGGGTTTCAACGAGGTATGTGCCAGTGGTTACCAAATAATGACCGCTTACCTTGTTGAGATATTATCTAGATTAGGAATTATTAGATTGTACATGATGTTGTTATTCTATGATTAGCCATGTGATTTGATCTAGTGGTTGCACTATGGGTATGTAGCTAATTACCGTATCTTATTTCAGTTACCTGTATCATTACTAGTTTTGAATTGTAGATTATCATGTTACCTGTATATGAGTCAATCAGACATCATATGCAAAAGTTATGAAAGCCAGAAGGTCATGTTGTCTTCTTCAGGTAAAAGGTCATTTCCAGTGCTTAAATTGTCATTTCCAATCTTTTAAAATGTCATTTTTGGTAGTTATAATGTTGAAGATGATGCAAGACATTAAATTAAATTAAGTTGAAGATGATGCAAGACATTAAATTAGTTAATGGTTTGTATTGTCATTGATGTCAACTTGATATCATGTGTATGGTCATATACATAATGCCAAAGACTTCAGAGAATCAATGGAATAAAGGTTATGCTTTCAGCAATGCATAAAAGTCAAGTATTCACAAAGTGATAGACTACACCGGTGGAGTGCACACCATCGGTAAAGACAGAGATAAAGTCATAGTGATGCCCGATAAAGTAGAATCACAGGATGCCCGACGAGCTAAACACGGTGTTGCCCAATGAGAAAGATCCAATGATGCCCGATGGATGGAGATCCTGAAGCTAACTGAAGTTACACCGACAGAACTGGCAGTTGTCACCGGCGACAAACTACAGAGTTGACTGACAGAACAAAGAGATCACAAAATGATAAAATATCTAGCTAGCAGAGCTAAAGGATAGACTTAACTGGTTGTTTGATTTGTTTTATTCAACCATAGTTAAGTAAATGATTTGTACAGTTGGCAAGAAGATAACTATGAGATAAATCAGGAGTTAAAGCCGTAAATCAATTTG